>JAOUZG010012691.1:8757768-8818899 GCA_026289955.1 Argiope argentata
ACATGTCTATAACAATGAATATCTTTAAACTAATCTGTGGGATAGGAGTAAAAGAAGAAGAATATGATAATGGGTGACATAACTACGCTACTTATAAGTTATTTATATACTTATAACAATGAATATATCTTAGCTAGCCTGTAATAATATTAGTGGAAGAAGCAGAATATTAATGGAGAAGATAACTAAGCCCACTTTAAGTGTTGTTTATATATCTATAACAGTTAATATCTTTAAACTCGCCTGTAATAAGAGAAAAAGAAGCAGAATATGATAATGGGTAATATAACTACACCACTTATGGGTTTATACATATGTGTATAACAATGAATATCTTCAAACTAGCCTGTAATAATAGTAGTAGAAGAAGTAGAATATGCTCATGGGGTAGATAACTACACCCCTTTAAGTGTTTGTTTAGATATCTATAACAATGGAAATCTTTAAACTAGCCTGTAATAATAAGAGTAAAAGAAGCAGAATATGATAATGGGTAAGATAACTACACCACTTATGGGTTTATACATATGCGTATAACAAGGAATATCTTCAAACTAGCCTGTAATAATAGAAGTAGAAGAAGCAGAATATGTTAATGGGGTAGATAACTACACCATTTTAAGTGTTTGTTTATATATCTATAACAATGGAAATCTTTAAACTAGCCTGTAATAATAAAAGTAAAAGAAGCAGAATATGATAATGGGTAAGATAACTAACTACGCCACTTTTGAATTTACATATATATGTAAATAGCAATGAGTATCTTTAAACTAGTCTGCAATAATAGGAGTAGAAAAAGCAGAATATGTTAATGAGGAAGATAACTACATCCCTTCAAATGTTTGTTTATACGTCTATAACAATGAATATCTGTAAACTAGGTTTTAATAATAAGAGTAAAAGAAGTGGAATATGATAATGAGTAATATAATTACATCACTTATGAATTTGCATACATATGTATATAACAATATCTTTAAACTAGCCTGTAATAATAGGAGCAAAAGAAGCAGAATATGTTAATGGGAAAGATAACTACACCACTTTAAGTGTTTGTTTTTATATCTATAACAATGGATATCTTTAAACTAGGCTGTAATAATAAGAGTAAAAGAAACAGAATATGATAATGAGTAAGATAACTTCGCCATTTATGAGTTTTTATATATATGTGTGTAACAATGAATATCTTTAAATTAGCCTATAGCAATATGAGTAGAAGAAGCAGAATATGTTATTGGGGAAGATAACTACACCACTTATGAGTTTGTATACATGTCTATAACAATAGATATATTTAAATTAGCCGATAATAGCAGGAGTAAAAAGAAGCATTCACTATAAGAAATCGTCTTTTAAAGTGCTGAAATTTTCCACTGTTAGATTATTATTCGATTATAAATAATTTGCACTATTCGATTATAAATAATTTGCACAAAACAACTTGAAGAATTTTTATTAACTAGAATTTGCCGAGTTCATAAACAATGAAAACAAAATACTTGTTAATTAAGAACACTTCTTATTATCTTTGACAGTGCTGTTAAAAATAAAGCAAACTAAGATAGTTTGTCAAGTCAATAATAAAGTTGGCATCTGCGACTGCTGAAACCATCTTATCTGAACAATAGTGCACCTTATAAAAATTGTGCCAACCAATTTTTCGTCATCTTTTCCAATCCTCTTATTTAAAGTAAATAATATTTTAACACTTATTTTTAACATGGTAATTGTCAAGTCTTAGTTTAATTTAGTTAATTTAACATCCCATTCAAAAACAACACTATAATTATTTTGGGGCAGGCCTCACAATTTTGAGCACCTGCCAGATGACGAGGATGACAACTGAGTTGGACCCCCCTCTTTCCAAACTTTTGCACCATATTATACCAATATTGATTAATTCAGCAACCTTTAGTCTGTTCCGTAAGTAATGTCACTTCCCAGTTATCATCGTTTCTGATTATTCATTTATCTCTTTCTTTAATTGTTTAGAAAGCATGTCCCAATTGGTTTGAATGGTCAATTTTTGTACACCTTGAATGAGGTAAAAAGAATTAAATCGTCATTTATTTTTAAATTTAGTGATAAATGTATAGAGTTAGAATTTAGTGCCAGTCATTTATTAATTGTGACAGTTTTCAAAATTGTGTCCTTTTGAATTCAAAAACTTTTTTGCCAGCCTATTTTCTGCTGGATTTTTTTCAATTCTATTCTAGTCTTAGAAAAAGAATTTTTCATTAATTTATGCTATCAATGGTTAATTATTAATTAAAGAATGAAATTAGTGTATAACGGTTTAAATTCATTTATCAGCAATAAAGCTTTAATTAATTATAAAAGAAAAATAATGCATTTAATACACCTGCTTGTTGAATTTTTGAGAAATGTCATTATAAGAAAAATTTACTGAATTATTTTGCTGAAAAGTTTCGAAGATTAGGATAAATGCAAGTTTCACCCAGTTCCTTAATGACCTCTAAATGATACTATGTAGCCCCAACAGAAGTTGAAACCCATGCAATTTATCCTAGAATACATTAAACGAAGACAATCATTTGGTCTAATTCTTCCAGATTTACAATTTTTGTTAGTCATTTCAGATTATATACGGAATTTTCACAAATGAAGCAATTAGTAAACATAATTTATGAATTCTGTCAGGCATGCATAATGCATTTAATTCAAATAGCATAATGTATTAGGCATATAATGTATATATGGGCATGTATAATGCATCTAATTTAATTTACACTAATTTATAATGCATTCTGTTGCTAGTATCACATAGATGTTTGATCTATTGGGCATAATGTTTTGTCTAAATTTAGTATATCTACACCAACTAATTAAGAAAATTACAATTTGAATTTCTTACTTTTGAATAAAATGAACAAAATTCCTTTTCCATAATTTTTAAATTAATTTAAATGATTAATCTATCTATGCATTTCATATAGTAAAACAACACAGCACGCATTTAAACAAAGAAAAATGAAGAGTGTGTAATGAGTCATTCGATTCCATAATTGCGTTTATATAATAATCTATTTTTAAATGATTAATCTATCTATGCATTTCATACAGCAAAACAAGACGGCAAGCATTTAAACAAACAAACAAAAGGAAGAGTATGTAATGAGTCATTCGATTTCATAATTATGTTAGTATTATAATTTTTTTTATGAAATGACTCACTATTGTACACATCGAAATGCTAATACAGCCACACAAAAAATAAATGGGTAAACTTTCGCTCTCAGTGTCAATAAAATAAAAGTATCACGCCATATTTATTCTCTGACCTTTGAAACATCTGGCAGCTATGACATCTGTTTCGGTTTCCAAATACTTTTTATGAAAATGTATGCAGTTGAAAATTATACATCATATATAATATTTGGCATTCTTATTATCAACAATTTAGTGGAAATAAGTTTACATGGTATGGTTAATATTACGTTTTTTAATACACATTTCCATTTTTTATGATTTATAAAAAGAATTAATTAATGCATTTGTAACTCATTTGCATCATCATGCATTTGTGCATGTAACGAAAAGAGCTCCGAGTCATACTGATAAGATAGGTAATATTTTCATAAAAGAAAGGATAATGTTACTGAATTAAAACACATTTTGCATGCTGGAAATATATTTAAATATAAATTCTGAAAACTCTTAATTTTTCATGTATCAATAACTAAAAATCTAATTTAAGTTTTAAATTGAGTTTAAATTTTAGTATTTCGACATTAAAAAATAACTATCATTGTTAGTAAAAAGAGCATACTCTAATAATAATGTTGTATTTATTATTCTAAGAATAATACCTTTTTTCCAATAGCTTTGAAAAAACAATTTTTTTTCATTTGTTTATTTATTTTTTGTAAATTGTCATTTTCATTATTATCTGCCTTAAAGAAATATTAGTGTGCTGTATTTAGTGTTAATGATAGTAGCGTAAAGTTAGACTGAGGTCAAAATATTTGATATAAGCGGTGAAATAGATATTGAAATCGTTTGGTATGAATTTAAACGGCAATATTAACAACATTTAGCGTAAAATCTATTCGGAAGTTGAGATTATAAACTATGTTTCATTACTAAACATGAAATATTGTACATGAAAAATGTTGGAAATTTCAGCACGCTTTTTGACTTCATTAGTTATTCGCTAGGTCACTGTAATTTTAGATAATTTATATCAGTTTTACAAACTGAATAGGATTTCTTCATTTAAAATCAAAATTTTCAATTCTATTTTTTGGGCATTAAGCAGACATTTGTTATGTAGATTTCCTTAGTTGACACCTAAACGTATTAAACTTAAAGTGTAATACTAGTTACTCGGTATTTACTCGTAAAATATGCCGTAATTTCAGAAACAAAGCATAATTACTACTGCAACAGTGACAGTAATTGTATAGTAAAATTCCTGTTTTAAAAGTATTTTATTTTAAAATGCTCTCTCCATGAAAAAATAATAATAAATGAAATTTTCTAAAATGCAGTTTTTTCTTGAAAAAATTCACATCTCTTTTCTTCCATATTTATTAGGCAGAATAGAATAAAATCTAATATGAAAATAAACGATTTTCAATGGTGACTTTGCCATTTTCGAAAGTAATAATAAAAATTCTATAAATAAAACAACGTATATTTTAAAAATAAACGTTGAATCTTCAAAATAGACGATTGCATGTAAATAATACAATATAATTAACTATTTAAAACTATAAAATAATTAAAAAGAGAAAAAATCCGAATAAAAGTTAGAAAAAGATATTTAGCTGATATAAAAATCTAACCGATGTGGGAAAATGGATTTTAAACATTAAAAAACTGAGAAACACTGTTCCAAAAGTTTGATAATGGAATTTCGAACTTCCACCTTAACGTTTATATACGGTATGACTGTTACACATGGCAGTTAACAGTGGAGGTATTGGTGATTAAGTGAATACAATTCCAGCAAGTTACAACATAACTCTGAGGGTGTTGTAAATTTAATTAAATTTACTGTGAACCCTGAGTACATTTACCTTTTCTGTCTCCAACCAGTTGATGGAGTAACTCCATTAACAGTCTGTTCTGTTAATGGGTTACTTGCGAATATCTGTTCTTCGAATGTCTCACAAATCCTTTGAAAAATTTCTCGAAACTCTACTGTAATACTTATTAACATGCTTTTGTCTTTTTATGTAACTCATGGTAGTATTTTATCAATACAAATACAAATATCTAAATTGAAAAAAAAAAACATGCTTTTCAATTTCACATATTAAGTGTTTCTTCGAAAATTATACATATGATGGCAATGTCTTGAACCTGGATTTTCTTTACAGGCTGAAGAAATATCGATTACAATGAACCAGATATTATTATTAAGATTCTATTGCTATTTATCGATTAATTCTATGTATTCTAACATTTGTATTTGCATCGATAATATCGTTTGCTCGAAATTTAAGCCAAGAAGCTTTCCTAAGTTCCACTGTGCATTTAACTGACTTAGAAGTAAACATCCTTGAAATAATATAAATCTCTCTCTCTTTTTTTCAGGCTGAACAGCAAATAAAATTGACAAAAGAAGTGAAAATAACAAGGGAAGCCTTGAAAGAAGGAGAAGAAGAATGGCAGTCGGTCAGTATTTTTTTAATAAACCTATTATTAAGAAAATTATTCATTCTTAATTAAGATTAAATTATACTTTAAACAAAAAGCCAATTTCAAATATATATTAATGTATAAAATCATAAGCTTTTTCTGTAGCTTTTAAACAAATGCCAGAATCAAGGAAATCTGGAAAATTACATAGTTGAATTCTTTCTAAGCAAAAGCAGCTTAAATTTAATTCTAAGCTCAGCATTCATATTGTCAGAATTAAATCGAATTGGAATGTGAAGTTTTTTATTTGAGATTCTATTTTCATCATGAAACAAAGAAGAAATATTTTATTTAATTTTAGGAAAGTTTCATTCCCAGTTAAAAAAGGGATTTCATACTAAATTGATAGCGACGATAATTTAAATTCTTAATCGAAGAGTCACATATTATAAGAGTTTTCACATTCTACAAAAGAATTTTTTCTTACTTCTTATTTATTATTTTTTACTAAATTGAAAGATAATAGGAATTAAGGTGATAAATGAAACTGCCTTTCTTTTAGCAGTATAATTCAATGGAAATAATTTCATCTTTGAGTAAAATCATAAGTTGGATTTTCGGATTTGAATAAAATATCATTTCTTAGAGGGGTTGACCAGAAACGTGTTGATGTTGAAGTGCTGATAATACAATGTTTCTTTTAAAGATTTTAAACTTAATGCTTGGTGAATGACTCTTTGGGTCGGAATGAAAAATAAATACAATTATCTGAGCGCCCTTCACTACATCTACTTTTTATGTACCTTCCTTTTTATGTTCTTGATTAGAGGTTTTCTTGATTAGACATTTAAAATCAGGGTCATACAAAGGCCTGTAGGCGTGTCAGACAATGCAGTTTTTGGGTTCCATTATTTTTCCTTAAAAACTTTTAAAACCAGTTATTTTTAATTGATTTTTATTTAATATCTATATAAGCAGTTTTCAAGCAACGCTTATTTGGACAAACTGAACTAATAAGTATTTGATTTAAAGGCCAAAGAGAATGGCCTATAAGAGACCTCTTGATTTGTAACTTATAAGAAAATTTGTTTCAATTTCGTCGAGAATTTAAATAATAATAATAATTTAAAAATTACACAGTCGTTATAACACATTTATATCTAACACAAAATCTGCTAGGTCTGCTGCCTTACAAATCAGTCAACCAATTGCAAAATTTTTTTAAAAAAAGATTTTAAATTAGAACGTGAAAAAAATTTACTTTTAGAACACTAAAAAATTAAGAACAATGCACTGACATTTAAAGGATACTTTATAGTAATTTGAATATGTTCATGTACTTGATTATTATAAACTCTCGAAATACTACCAGTCCTTATAGACCAAGTCAGTTGTATATTTAATAATCCGACGCTGCTTCAGATTTGATTTTATATTACATGCATACAATTTTGAACTGTCTATGGTAATGGAATGGAACTGTCTTGTAATATGTCCTGAAATCATTTGAATATTTTTTCTGTTTGATTTATTTGTCGATTTTATATATTTGATACTGAAAGTTCGTTATTTTATGTAATCTCAGATCAAATATGCTATTAATCGCATCGTAGAGCATTAAAGCTAGGTATATGTAACCGTTATTTTCCCAAGGAACCTCAGAGAAACTGGGAAATAAAAAATAAGTGTCTGAACTTTGCGTTTCGCTGTTCTAGATTGTAAGTGAATTCACTAAGTAACAAAATACCATATACAGAAAGAAGAAAAACCTCTCTGTTTATCCACTTCCTGACATAATATAGTTTATTTGTACCGTTTTGAAGCAACACAATTATTATTTTGCTTTAGAACTCGTAAATTTGAACCATTATCAGATGACGAGAACTATTATTAAACAGAAAAATTCCATTCAGACTTCCAGACAGCTTTAATGTGATGCCTGGGTATAAGTAGTAAACATGCCATAGGACACAGCTTTAGAGACGATTACTAGCTGTCCGCAACGTTATTCATAAACCTGTGACACCTTTAACTGTCTTTTACGATGCAATCCTCTACGGCTATGGATGTTCTCTGAATAATTAGATTTTTCTTTTAGTTGTGACACTCGGCCGATTAGACTCCGGTATTCTTACATTATTACGATGTACAGATCTGAAGTATCTCGATATCTTCTTTTTGGAATATGGCGAAAGAAAAATCTATCGTCTTTCAGATCTGTCAATCTTTCCTCATTCATATTCATTGAATTGTATATAATATCGCCTCAGTTTCCTTTGAAGCATTCTTTAAGCATGTAATCAATACTTGTCAGGATTTTTAACTTCCTATCATTTTATCTTATAAATTACTTGTATGACACGATGCTATCCATTGTGCTTCTGTCTCGAAACAGCTTGTTTATACAAATAATTCTAATTCTAAAATATCAACATGTGCTTCAGATAGGCTTATGAGAAAATCAGTATCGCTTGTTAATTGTTACTGGTGGAAGGATTTTATTTTCTGGTAGTGTATTTCCGAAGGTGAGAAGATTTACTAAGTTACATGAGTAGCTGTTCATTATTGCAGCAAAAGAGTTAATCATTAAATAAAAAGCCAAAAAAATTGTATTTTAGTTCCCTTATATTCACTTAGTTTTGTAATTCTTGGTTTTAATTTTCTTCTTATCTTCTTTTACGCAGAATCTGGATAACTGGAAGTCACGCAGGAGAAAAGTATCCGAAAAGGTTATTCAGAGAGCCGAGGAAATGAGACAGATTGAAGCCGAAGAGCAACTAAGACAAGATCAGTACTTACAACAACAAAGAAAAATAAAGAAATTTTCCGAGATAGTAGAGAAAAGGTAATAACTAAAATTTGTTAGTCATTTAAAAAATAATGTACCAAATTTCAATTTATTTTTCTCTAGGTTCCATTAGAGGATGTAAAATTTTTTTAAAAAATATATTGGGAAATGCTTCTAATTAAATCATTGGTAAAGGCTATATCAGTATTATGAGGTTATTAATTACAGACATGATATTATTTATACTAAAGGATTGACTTTTGTTTCCAGGTCTTCAACAAGAACATACAATTTAGATTTGTATATTGGCCAAGGAAATGACAGTGGCTTAGGTGGAACTCCTGAACCAGATGATACTCTTGATTGCCAAAGCTCTATTTTGCGTTCAGACACAAGTGAAGGAATGACATCTGAAGCTGAAAGTGTTGATAGTGATATACATAAATCTGACAAAGTACGTGAACAAAAACTGTTCAGTTATTTTATCAAATATCTTATAGTAAAGTACAAACAATCCAATTTATTGTAACTATAACGTGGATTTATGTTTCATATATGCATTTCATGTTTATAAAATGCTTGAACCTAATATTTTCAAATGCCAAAAATGCAAATAATTTAAAAGAAGGTTTTTTTTTTTCTTTTTTCAAAATACGTTTATTTTGATTCACTTTTGAAAACAAATTTACACATAAATCCTCTTTAAATAATATTTTTTTAATTAGTTTATAAAGGTATTGAAATCTATTTCCATGAAAAATATTTTTAAACAGAATTTTGTATAATCGAAATTCTTATACACCCCATCAGTACTTGAATGACAAATACCTGTTTTTATTTTACCTCTACGGAGATTCTTAGTTTCTGTCGAATAAAATAAATGTCTAGCAAGATACATATAATCTAAAAATGATTTTTTGTCAGTAATAATTATCACTTTTAAGCACTTTTCATTTTGAATTTAATAGAATCGTTGCATTTAAAAACTGTGAGTCGCAATGCAACAAAATAAAGATTAATCATAGACTTAGAACTGGAATTGAATATTCTCTTTGTCTTGGTTTAAATCAATGCGACTGAAAAAATTCCAGAATCTTTGTAATCATTGTAAATAGAAATTTGATGTCTCTTATGACCTTCCAAATCAATGAAAATTTACTCTTGGGGCAAACTTCATGATGACGCGAAATTTTGTTTATTTTATCCAAAATTTCATCATCAATTACTTTCAATTCAGTATGCATAAGCTTTCATGGTTTAAAAAAATAGATAAAGTTTGGAAGATCTCGATTTATAATCTTTATTCAAGTAGATACAGCTTTAAAAATGTATCCGAATACATTGCAACTTTAAATATCTGTATGCAACTGTTTAGAGTGTTTTTTTATTAGAATTGTTTTAAATTTGAAATAAATTAGTGAGCTTTTTCGATTAATCAGATATAATGATAGTGGAGTTACTTCTTCAAATAAGCCTGCAAAAAAAATTTGTTGCTGGCATATTTTGGACGGAGTGAAAAATAAAATTTCTAAAAAAATAATACTGTTACTATAATTTATAACTGTTAGAACTTTAGTCAAGGATTGGGTAATAGTCATGTTGACTAATTGTGTAGTAAATTTTGTGTAAAATACCTCATAATTGATATACTTGAGTACATGATAAAAAATTTTGTAGGTTCATGAAAAGGAGCCTCCCAAAGTGCCTCAGAAACCACAGATGCGGCTCTTGAAAGACAAATTATCTGATGAATTTAATAATTCATTAACTTCTGCAAATCACTTCACTACTCATCATTCAGCAAGAGACTTTGATAATTTTTCTTCTGCTGAACCCTCTGATATTGAAGGACACACTGGAGATAGTGAAACTGTTTCCTCTGAAGAAGATATTTCATACATAGCAGATGGTCATAAGTCAGAATTAAGTAGCAACAATACATGTGACCAAAGGCAAGAAAATTACAGTTCTGTCAGAAATGGTAATTTAAATGGGAATATCGGTTTAAACAAAAACGAAGAAATTGGCGAAACCAAGAAAACTTTAGAAGATAAAGTTAATGGACAGGTATGAAATTTATTGTTTTAATTATATTTTTGTTATTTAAATATCTTCGTAATGGAATTAATTTAACATGGAGTTTCTTATTTGCTGGTTTTGTCTGCTTTAGAAACAGAGGGAATTCAGTTTTTTAGTTATCACTTTGATTGTTTTTTTGACAAAATGTCGAAAATAAAAATTTCTTTCCTGGTAAAGCTTGCGATATTTGTTTTAAATTTAATATCATTTTATTTGGTCCTTTTTATAATATAAATTTTAATATGTATTAAAAAAGTTTGGAATGTTGATAGTAGAAAGTTTAAAAATTCCATCTGTAAACGTACCTTATAGTGTAAAAGTCTTTCTCTATTGGTAAAATGTGTAACATTCATCTATGCGTAGTATAAATATTCATAATTTTGTCTTCAAAATTTAAAGAGATATACTTACTTTTAAACCTAGAGGGACTAATTCCAAATTTAAATTTAAAAAAATTTGTGAAATGCGTATTTATTTAGTACAGAAAACTGTTATTTTTAATGTATTTTTCTAGTTGTATTGTTTACTTTATAATGCATTTGTTTACTTCATTTGATGGAACTTTGACTTTTGAAGTATATGTCTAATTGCAACAGTTAAAAAAACACTTATTGCATTTTTTTAGGCCACCTTATGTATATATATAATGTAGACCCATATTTTAAAGCAGTTTCATGGCCAAAGAGAGATGACACTTTGAAATTTTAAAACTTCCGATTCCTTCCATCCCAAAGACATGATTTATGTACAAGCAAGAAGCGACAACATACGTAAATCTATAGCACAACACAAGACCGAAAAGAAGGTCAAAATATTTTCCCCAGTGACTTTATACCATGAGATTCTGATAGAGATTCATTGACACATGCAGATTTAGAATAGGGAATTATAGGTTTCTTTTGAAAGAATTCGCTTAGCTTGACAAACCTTTATCCCTTCACTTGGAGCGTGTAAAAAATGCTAATTTAAGCAGTTTTACAGAGCTCATGTAACATTAATTAAATAAATAAAGTTGGAATTGGAATGAGAAATAAGAGAACATTTTAGAATTAAGTTAATATAGGTAAAGTTAAGATATAAATTAGGAAATTAAGATTTGGATTATATATATATATATATATATATATATATATATATATTTACCTGAAACTACACATAGGCTTTAGTTAAATTATACCATTCTAGTGTATAATTCTATGTATCAATAAATGTAAATAAACGATGCAAAACCTTAACCAAATAATTTATATCCATAATCCTAAAAACACAAAAAACTGTGTCGAAAATGGGGCCGAAATAAAGAAAATAAATTTATTATTGCACTTCCTACTAGAAACTAAAAGTGGGGGGGGGATGCTCTAGGTACATAAACTCCCAAGAGCTTTAAATGGACTGAGTTAAACTAGATTTCTGTGGATTTGAATATCTTCTAAATAAATTATTAAAATAATAATAATAAAAGATAAATAATTAAATAAACAAACATGAGATTCTTCGAAGTTGTAAGTATGTCTGTAAAATGGAAAGTACAAGAAGAATTGAAATTTAAAAATATGCCCATACCTAGAACCGTCTCTACTGAGAAACCAGTCGCATTATTCAATCTCAAATGGCAAATTTCTTTTATCTTTGCATCTCTTTCCAAATTGCAGTCGAAATGAAAAAAAAATATATAATTAATAAAATTGCAAGAATACTTTGAAAGTTCTTAGAAAAAAATCTTTTCCCGAGTTTTAAAATTTCAAAATAATTTGAATAATGGTACATAAAGATAAGTATAATCAAAGAAAGTCAATACTCTATAACTCTAAAGTCATAATTAAACATATCACTATAGTACTGTTATTCTCCCGTACAAAAACAAGATAAAAGAACTTCATTATAATCCCTATTAAAATTAGACTTAGCAAAGACACAGTAAAGTTGATATTGCCTAATCCCTCAGAAAGCGCACATCTCAGTCACAAAAATAAGTGTTTAATTAAAGAAATTAGAAGATTGATTCAACCCTAAACAGTTTGGAATTCCAACAATTCCTGTGAGTGTCTGAATGTTAATCTCAGCTATTACAGGTTTCACCTCCCACTTTGCCAGTTGTTGAAATGTACACAGAGACATATTTATGTAACTAAAATTCAGATTTAAATAAAATTATTTCTAAAATACGAAATTATATTATTCTTTAGCTATGCCGCCCTCTATCTTAGGAAAACAAAACAAAAAAAAATATGGAAAGAAGAAATGTTATTTACTAGTCAATATTTTCTCTTGTATAGATACAGATTGATGATAAAGTGAATACTTTATTTATTTTCACAATATATACTAAAACTACTTATGATGTTGCAGACTTCTGACAGGCAAACATATTCTTTCAATATATCTATCAAACCTGGAGACAATAGAGGATTTGGATTCACTCTGAAAGGTGGAAAAGATCAAGGTTGCACAGCTTATATCGATAGTGTGACTAAATGTAAGTTTATACATTTTTTTAAATTTATCTTGTATTTGAACGCTCGCAGCAATATGCTGCTTCTGATTTTAATTTTGTAAGGAATTGTAGTTTTCTGTTTTTATCAGTATAACATGAATATGATGTTATTGAAATTGTTATTTTCAATTTTATCCTTAAAACTATTTGAGACGTTTAAATTTACTTCAAATGATGATTTTTCTGAAAAAATGCATCGAATTAATAAATTTTCTTTTCATGTTTGCATATGCAGTAGAAAAAAATTAAATAAGAATTGAATTACCTTTAATTCAAATCTGTAAGATTTGTCTAGACCAAATAGTAAAAAAAAAATTATTATAGATGCCTTTGTTCTTGTAATAACGGGCTTACAATTTTTTTTAGTCTGATATAAGGTTAATATGTTTTTACAATTACAGTGTTATATAAATATGTTTTTATGGATCAACATTGTATTTGTTATAAATAGAATTTCGCCTTTATAAAATTATTTTTCTATCCTATTTCTAGTTACAAATGGAGAAAAAATAAATTGCTTCTCCGAAACAAATTTCGTTTGATGTCTGTTCATTTTTATATACTGTTTGCTAATAGAAAATGGGTTAATTCTTAAGCTCATGTGTACACAAAATAGTTATAAAATCAAAATTTTAAAAATTTTATTCTTAAAGAAAGAGAAGTACTAGACTTCTATCAAGGTGAATATAAAACACAGGTAGAACAATATTAGTTCTGAATTTTTGAGAACTAAAGGTAACTGTAAATTGAGTTTTTTATTATTGAAATTATTTTAGGGCGCTGAAAACAACAGTTCAACTTTGCTGTTCTGTATTTCTGTCTTATTAATATTGTTAAAATTTTCCTTGATTCTATTTTTTCAAAATTATGTAGATACTAAGTTTGTAAAAAATTGTTTTCAGGACATTCTTTCACTTAACTTGCATAGGATCTGCTGAATGAAAACATTTAAAAATTGTAATTTTTATCTATGATACTCAGTTTTATAGTTTTAATCAATCAGATTTTACGAGGAAACGCGATTATTATCATATAACAGGGTCATTTATAAAATTTATTAATCATTACCAAAGTGGCACTCGCTATGATTCAACTCTTTTCTCAATGCATCTTATTAAAAATTTGAACCACTTTAAAAAGAATATATGAGTATTTCTAAATATGAGTATGTATGTTTATGTATACTTTATATATGTATAATTATGTGCACTTTATTTCAGTGACGTCATAATGGTTTTCTTGATGATAAAATCAAATTTGTCTTTTTCTTTTGCAGATAGCCCAGCAGATGTTGCAGGTCTAAAGGAAGGTGATAAAATAATTTCTTTAAATGGAGAACTTGCATCTGATTATAGTCATGCATCTCTCATTTTTTCTATCAAACAAGCAGTTTATGCTGGAATTCTGGACATAATAATTTCTCGCTCAGAAAAAGATGGTATTTATACTATTTAATTGATAAAAAGTTTTAGTTTATTATAAGATTATTTATTGCACAGGAAATATTCTCTGAAGTACTTAATTACTTATTGAAAAATTTTGAGATTTTATTTACGATAATTTACTTTTGCTGAGGGAAATTTATATATTTCGTTTTTTTCAATACTTATGAATTAAAAAAATGTATTTTAAAGTTTAAATGGTTTTAGTTTCTCTCCCTATTCGTCGATTATATTCAATCTACTTCGTTATTTAAATCAAAAACTGATTGTCTACGAATATTAAACTTTCAGAATATCTTAGTTTTACTGTTTTCGAATGAATAAATTGCAGTATAAAGGCTTGGTACGGCGGTGCTGTAATTTTAAATTTATTTATTTGAAAAAGTTTTCAATTTGTTTATGTAAAAACTGCAATTGTAGTATAGAGTATTTTACACATAGATTTTGATTAATCTTTTGTGGATTTTATCAAATTAAGAACACTTCTTTCCTATAGAGTGATATATTTTAAATTTATTTTATAAAAATTTTGATGGAAATTAGAGTTTTGATTCATTTTCAAACTAGAATTCTAACTGTACAGATATATTTTTTCTTTCAATAGTTTTTGTACATCTATTTTTTAAAAGAAACACTGATTTTAAAAAATGCATCCTAATTCTAACAACGACATCTCACAACAAGCTACAACTTCTCTAATAACATGTTTTCTAAAGCAAATCAATCAGTCCGGATTACTTTAATTGTGCATTTTTTGCAATTCTGAATACTAAATCTTAATCAGTTATAAATTGAAAAGGCTGATATTTTGAAACCAAATATTTTTTCTTCTACAATATTTTTAAACCACAAATGAGCGAAGAAGTTTTGACTGCATTACAGTTAATTAATGGAATGTTGAACTAAAAATATGTTCGAAATTATTGTAGTCTCGTGCCTATAAACTTTTAACATTTGAATGCTGGATTATTTTTGGAAATTTATTCTTAATTATTGTACTGCTATTTCCCAAACTACCCTTATATTGTAATCTATTTCAAATTATTAATTTTTCATTTTTCAGTTCCTTTGTCTTCTGAAATAAAAAAGACAACTAGCAGAAAATCATCATTTGCAGAAAAGCTTGCTTTATTTAGTTCTGGTGTTAATTCAGCAACACCAAATTTAGATGAAAGCAAGGCATCTCTAACATCTTCAAAGTCATGTGAAGGCAAGTCTGAGTCACTCGTTTTGAGAAGAAGATCAGCATTTGAAAATGGAAGAAAAGAAAGTAATATTGTTCATCGCAGATCATCTTGCTTATCTCAGGGGAATTCGAAAGCTGATTCTGATCATTTAGAAAAACGATTGTCAGTTGATTTATCACAATGTAGTTTACCAGAGAATGGAAGTGTTAAGAAAGGACCTCCTCCACCTGTGCCAGTTAAACCGAAATTGAAACCAAAGATACATCATGACTTACATAAAACAGAATTTACAAAGACAAACGGTTGTAATGATTTAGAATATTTGAACTCTAATGGTTCTACTCCGAAATCTGACACTATTTCTTCTGATATTATCAATCATGGAAATCTTTCAAATAATGAGTTTCTTTCTATTAAAAGTGATGAGGAAACACAATTAGAAAACTCAAGCCTTGAAAATAATGATTATGAAAGGAACGACGAACTTTCAAACATTATCACAAATGAAGAAAATGATAATTTACCATCTGCATACACCCAAAATGACAAACCTGAAGATTTTCAAAAGCATAAATATGAAGCATTAAGTGATAGTCAAAAATTTACTGAAAATGTGGACGTACCCACATTAAATTTTAAATCAATTGATATTAGCGACACCAATTTATCTGAAAGTTCTCCTGAATTTGTGGATGCTTTTATTCCACCAGACTTCAGGAATGAGGAACTGGATAATCAGAATGAAACTGAAGAAATTTTATCTTCTGCTGAAAAACCAATAGAATCCGAATCTTTCACATCTATCAGCTTCATTTCAGCACCAATTCTCTCCGATTCTTGTAGAGCCGAATCGGATTCTCCTGAGAAGTCAATCAAACTTGATTTCGATTCTGATGTAATTAAAAATGAAGAGGATTTTGATGAACAGAATAGTTCCTTTGATAACAACTTTTTGCAGACCGACATATGCTACCTTTCTGAAGAACAAGAGCAGTGTGATTTAGAAGACAATGTTGCCTTAGATCTTGCAACAAATATAAATAATATTAGCCTAGAAGATAATAGTGAAGGAGCGGAGAACGTAGTTGTTAATACTGAAGATTATTCATTGGATGAAGTAGGTTCACCACCTGCTGAAAACACCGAAGAAGATGTTGATAATCAAATAAATCCTTCACCATTGTGCTTACCATTAGAAAAAGTTGATGAAGATGATGTGGTGAGTAGTATTACTTTAATATTATTAAATTCTTCTTTAATGAGCTTACATTTAAGTTATTCGATGCAATTTTGACATATTTGACCGATCTTTCTGGTCTGATAATAGTTTTGGCTCCCTGATTTGGAAGAGCGTTGTTAGATCAGCTTCTTCCATGCTTTCGTTGTGTCCTTGGTCCTGTGGTGATTGTTATATAAGCCAATTAATATCCTTCGAGCTGAAGGGTCCTTTTTGCTTGATCGATATGATACTCGGCTACTAACCATAAGATTGGGAGTTCGGACCTAGCGCTATCCGCTAACCACCTACAGTCCTTGTGAGCTATCAAACCAATGTGGTTCAAATGATTATCCATCTGTGTAGTATAGATGTTTGTATAGCTGATATTGACCTCATAATTTGACTCACAATTAGAGTTATGAGATCTTAAATATCTGATGTAATTTCAAAACAAGATATTAACCACTTGACTATATTTCAGAGTTCGTGTGCCAGAATAGTCCCCTGTAACATACAGTGAGTCCACACAAAGTATACGCTATCATCTAGAAATCGGGAAAAGATTTATATCTTCTAAATGAATTAATTCTCGACCTAAGATTGTGTTGCTTTAAACTGTTGCAGTCGACGTGTCTCAAACTTTTTTAAAAACTTCTGTGACAGTTGCCTGCTGAGATGTGTAGCACATCGTTGACGGTTCTGTTACAAAACTATCCTCAAATGGCTATCTAACCAATATTTTTACTGCAAATGGCTAATCTAACCAATTAATCACACGACTTATGTGATAATGTTTTATTTTGGCAGAATTTATGCATAAAAATATTCAAAACATCCTCCCTATATATATTTTTAATTGCGTCAAAGAACAGTCAGAAAGAAATGCTGATGACAATGCTTTCATAACAGTTTAAACTAAAAGAGGTGAATCAATGGTTATTTAAATTTTTGACATTGAAACCTAAAATACAACTCATTTTCGAGCTTTTACTTTTATCAAAATTTTGATTTCTAGTATTAAATGTTTATTTTGTTACTTTAAACGTTTTGAAACGATTCAAATTTCTAAATTCCCTTAGCATTTCGTCTCTGTCCATCATATCACGAAATTAACATGCATAAGACGAATT
This sequence comes from Argiope argentata, assembly GCA_026289955.1. Taxonomy (NCBI): domain Eukaryota; kingdom Metazoa; phylum Arthropoda; class Arachnida; order Araneae; family Araneidae; genus Argiope; species Argiope argentata. Next base: position 8,775,721 of record JAOUZG010012691.1, read on the forward strand.
GAAGTATAAATTTTATGTCTTGTAGATGAAACTATGATTTTTATCCATCACTTTTTAACATTTAATTTATTCATTCTTATCTCCTTTTCAGATATCAGCTAGCACAACAACATCATCAGAGACTCCAGACACAGAAACTGTTATTGAAACTTTACCTTCGAATTTATCCCCTCTTCCAAATGATGAGTCAAATGGTGAAGATTCGTCTAAAGTGTTAAACGGTGAAGATAAAGAAACGGAATTCCTTTCTGAAGCTCCTGTTCCTGAAGCGCCTTCATATGATCCTACTGAGCCGAGTTGCTTAGAAAATCCTGAATTTGTTGATAATTTCGATAATAATGTTCCTATACAAGAAGATTTTGCTCCTAACAGTTCCGAAATCTATGAAAGTAATGAAAGTGGGTATCCGATTATTCAAGATGATGAATATTGCAGAGAATTGGACGAAAGTATTGATCAGATAACGTCTTTGGATGTGATTGATGAAATTGAACAACAATTAATGCATCAACTAGAGCAGCAGGGTGAAACATATGAGGTAAGTGTTGGATGGTTTGTACATAGAGAGATATTTTAATATATTTAAGGTATTTGAGAGTTATTTATTGGCAGAAAGACATAAAATATACACTAGGGCTATTCTAATTTCCATTCAGAAAGAATTTATGCAATATCTGTATTGAAAAACACGAGATGTATATTGTATGTACACGAGGTAAATTTTTTTATGGGGGAAACACTAGTCGAAGTAAAGAAAGAAATAAGTAAAAAAAAATGTAAAGTGGACCGAAAGAACTGTTAGAGAGTTACTGATTAACAAGCAGCACAACTTACCTCAATTTTCTGAGAGAATTGAATTTTGAATTTTTGCAATCAGTGATGAATATAATCGATTTTTTCTCGGTACCTTTTATTCGTTTTCATGATCATATCAAATTTATATTCGTTATTAATTACAAAAGATTAAGTTTCTTACTTCCTTTTTAAATTTAAAAAATTAAGTTTGATAGTGTTGCTTGTTAAGTGATGAAGTTTTATATTGGGTTTTTCTTTTCAAATTTTTTAATAGAAGCGAGTAGTGTGCCTCATTTGCTCGCAGCGTGCTATCAAGTCTTACATTGTCGCTTTGTTAGAAATTGATGTTTCTATAAAGCCATATAAAATCAAACTATTGCTTGCTTTCAAGACTGCTTCAAAATTCACATTTTAAAATGGAAAAGAAATTAATTTGGTGTTAATTAAGGTAGTTTATCCATGAACTGCGCGCATAATGAAATAGTTGAGGGCATATATTTCGTACATGTATAGGATTCTTTTGAAGCTCATTCATAGAAAAATAATAGAATAAAAATTCATTTTGACAATAATTAAATTCTTTTTCCAAGTTTAAAATATAGCATTAGAAAATTGTTGTTAAAATTAATTTTGTTGAATATCTAATTAGCATCATCATATTGGCATTTTATTTCATGCAAGCATTATATGCATAGACTTATTGATTTGTCTTTCCTTTTTATGTAAGGAGATGGATGAAGATTTAACAGCCCAGTTAGAGCAAGATATAAATAAGCAATGGCTTTATATCACAGATGAAGCTGAATTGCTTGATGATTTAACTCCTCGAAATCTTGAGCCTCCAAGAGAGCCACCACCACCTCCACCTCCTCCAGAGGCTGATACTTCAGATAAAAAGGTAATTAAATCTTTGGAGCATTAGATTTTAAAGAAAATAAAAACTCTAGTTGCATTTTTTTATTATAAAAAAGTAGTGCAAATTTTTTTATTGTAGCATCGATTTCGATTATTTAACATAAAATATTATTCAAAATGAGGAGAAAAAACATTTCAATCAGTCCTTTATTTACAGGGCAAACCATACATAAAAACCACAATTTCATAGCAAATTTTAAAAATTTCACATGTTATTTCAAACTTAAAATAACATGTTTTTAATTATAAAAATTTTATTTACATATAAAGCACTACAAACATTTTATTTTCATATAAAACACTATATACCTTTATGAACAATAAAAATTCACTAAATCACACAATGTACCAAACTTAATACAGCAGAACTTACAACTTACTGATGCGTTTTGATTTGTGTAAAACTTTTTCCAGTTATTTACGCATTTTTCCTTGGTACGAAACATTGCTATCTGAATGAAAAATTTTAAATAATATATTAAACTGTATGACAATACGTTAACTCCAACTGGTTTGAAATATATATCATCATGCATAGAAATCTGAATCAAAAGGTGGGACAATTTTTAACTCATCTAGATCCAGAAAGATTTTGTTAAAAAAACGCTTAGAATGTTTTGTATTGGTGAACCTATCAAAAATGAATTTTTCCCTAAATGTTAGTTGTATTTATAAATGTCATCATTAAACATTTGAAGGAATTTTTTTTTATAAAAATGAACATTTATATATATCATTATAAGCAAGCAATTGTAAGGATTGTGGAATAGATTGATAAAATTGAAAATACCTGAATTTGTAATAGTGATGTTAATGTGATTTGTTTTTTTTTATTTGAATTATTATTAGGTTATTTTTCCCTTTTTTGTTCATAAATTATTTTTTTAATAGATGAACAAAAATTATCATTATCCTAAATGTATATACATATTATAATGTATATACATGTAATTTTCTGATTTATTTTGTTCTATTCTTGAAATTGTATTTTATTTTTAGATTTAAAAATTTGTTTTATAAAAGATATTTTAAATCTTAATTTTCTAAAAATGCATAAAATTTATTACTATCTAATTTTAAGTAAACATCTCCTTCAATTTTTCGAAACAGGCAGTTTTTAACATACCTTTTGTATTTTAAATTTAATATTGTAGAATTTTTCCATTGTTTACAATTGTTCTAATAACAATATGCATCAAAGGGCTGTTTTAATCTATCATTTATTGTTAAAATTATTTTTCAGCTGTTCACTCGAACTAATTCAACCAAGAGAATAAAAAAAGAACTATGGCGTCGTAGGTCTGATTTCTTAGGCCTTGATTCCCCTGAAGGAATAGACGTTGGTAAGATTTTTTCCCCTGTTTGAAAAGTTACAATGATGTATAATGATCTTCAATACTGCTAAATATGTTTTCTTTAAACCAAATACTGTAATAGTTTTTATCTTAAATTAGTTAAAACTTTTCTCTTATATGATATTATATTTAGACTTAGTCATTGTTGTGGATGTTTTTCCCTTTTCTATCCACATTATATTTGAAATGTTTTTGTTGCAATTTATTTTCAGACAACTTTTTTTCATGTTCTAACTAAAATTTTTTTATTGTTATTTGAAATATATCATGAAAATCTGTTTTGTTGGTTTCACTCAAGTATGTAAAATAATTGCAGGCAATATAAAACTTCAATTTCTGTAAATGGCCTATTCTGTAAATGGCGAATTTCTGTAAATGGCCTATTTCTTACTTGACTAATTTGAAATAGATTTCTACAAAATTTGACCTAAACAGATAACAATGTATAGAAAATTTTAAAGGCGTGATTATAATTTTCTCTACATAACGTATTTATTTTCAAAATGAGCTAAAATAAGTGAGATATAAAACTTTTGTAAAGCTATTACTATATAAACATTTTTCTATATTTTACAAATTTCTTTTAAAGTAGATATAAATAAAATAGAATGCACTGTATATCGAATAGTTTGTTCAATTTATTTATAATTTGTAATAATAACGTTCTTTGAAAATTTCGAGGAAAAATTTTAATTGTATTTGGTTCATTATGCTAACATTTAATTATTTATTTCTAAAAATAATTGTAGGCAAAATTGTGGGTAAAAATAATTGTAGGTAAGTTTCTTGATTTCAAAACGAAAGGAAGATTGCAGTGTGAGCATATTGGTCGAGAAAGTGACGACATTATCAATTAGTGTCAATAACTAAAAAAAATAGATGCTGAAAACTTTTAATTGTGCTCTAGTAATATCACAAAATATTATTTTTGACTTAAAATTAAGAAGGATGTGAAAAGGTAAATTAAAACCGGCAAATCTCTGAGCGACTACCAGTTGCAGATTCAGAACTCTCTGGCTAATTTAGCAACAGATGACAATTTTTTAATATTTCGGCCCCTAAACAATAGAAAATAAAAAGGAAAACTGTTTTTTTTAATTAAATTAAAAGATTTTGCTAAAAACCTGTTTTGACCTAGATAATAACATTTTTTAAAAATGCCATTTTCATTGTAGGAGTTAGTTATCTTAAAGGGATTAGGTCAAGTAAAACGTGAATGCTTGGGCATTCTACTTACATAAATAATTAGAATAAAACAAATGAATCAATTAAAACATTTAATTATTGCTTGAGTGACTAGGTTATTAAAAATGGTTAATCCTAATAGTAATCAATCACAGAAAATACTGATTGATTTGAAAAAAATTATGAAAATTTTCTTACTGTTTAATTCAATATTGATATTCAACATTAGATTAACATATTATATAAGAGATGAAGCGATTGTGCAATTTGTTTTTAATTTTATATGGCGATGTAACCAAAGATCCAATAAGTATATATATCTACGAAAGTACCTGTTACGCAAATGAGCTTATAGACACATCGATTAACATCTAGATAACTAGAATGAAATTGATATATGTGTAAATGTTGGGTCAAACATATAATGTTATGAAAAGAAAATATTTTAAAGTCTCCAGTCCCTTGATTGGTTTTCTGTTAATTAAATGCGCCTTAGAAACCAAAAGATAAATGGCGTGTTATGATTATGGATAGCGTGGTTTTCTTATTTACCTCTCCCAAATATTAATTCTAACGGTCTTTAATAAGTTTAAAAGTAATTTCAAATTCTGAAAAGTTTATATTACCTTGAGAAGTTACATTTTTATTTGTTTGATACTCGTTTGATTAAAATTATTTTGATGGGCAATCTTTTATCATATAATTTCAGAGTTGAAATTATAAGTAATTTTTATAACTTCAAACGTAACATTTGATTATACCTTTAACTTTCTGCAGCAGTTTTTTTCTTCCTTTCATTTTCTACTTCTTTCCCAGAACACTGTATATTTTTCTTTCATATTAAATATTATTATTCTGTGCTCTAATGAGCTTATTTTCAATTTTCAGATAAAATTTTACCGCCACCGCCTGCATTAGAGGAAATTTTAAAGCAAGAGCGAGAGCAAACACAGTGGTTAGAAAAAAGATTATCTTTAGCTGAGACTGACATTTCTGCACCTTTGTATATGAATGATTCTGTAGTCATGGAATCTCAAGATTTTGCGCAAAGTAAGTTTTTTCTTTTAAATTTTGCAGTGTATCGTTAAAAATTGATTTGCTATTGTTAGAACAATTAATAATTTCTAAATGCATTTGTTTATCACTTAAAATCCTTATTTCAAAAAAAATCTATTCGTTATTTAACTTGTTAGCTGTGGAATTAACTTTTGTTATACACGTGTCGCAATTGAAACATTATTTTGCAATGAAGTTATTTTTGCTTAAAATAATAATAGGAAATCGCTTCTCAATTCTTGATTATATAATATAACAAATTATTTATTTAGAAATTGCATAAATCATATATTTTCAATTACAAAGAGTTGATTAAATAAATTAAAATAATTATGTATCAATATATTTTTTGGAATAATCAAGTATACTCAAAGCAACACTACTATTAGGGCAGCCGTTACACATTTAATACATATATTTTCATTTCATCTTATCAGTTCGTCATAAAGTCATCGCTTTCTTTTGAACTAGTACTCCTTAAAATGTGACATCTTTTATATACCGATCGAGCATTCTTTTACTAAAATACTCAAATACACTTCGCGAAAATCATAGTATTACTGTAAAATATTCAATGAACATGGCGGAATATACATCTATTTTATAAAACACGTAATAATGGCCTTTGAAACTTCGTTGCAAATCTGACGTAGTTCCATATAGCCACGCTAAGATTTTAATGCTTAAAAAAGATATAAAATATAATCCAATCGACATGTTGCTTTTAAAAATTAACATGACGAAGAAATTCGTGGCACCATTGAGAATTGTTAGTAAAATTTTTCATTCTGAAATACATTTCTATTTAATTTAATTTTAGTAAACATTTATTCTGATTAACATTAAAAAAATTGTGTGTATAACCATTATTCAAATTTTATGAATTCCAAGAACAATGTCAAATTATTTATTTCTCATCTATTTAACCGAATATTTTAACTACATTCTTGATGTTTCTGCAAATAAATAAATAAATTGTGTATGATCTATGGAGCTTTTAAAACAAAAGGAATATTTTGATCATATATTGCTAATATGAAATATTATATAAGGAATTAATACCTTGGTTATATTTTATGTCTTCAGAATTTATTTGTTTCAGCCATCTTGATTAATCAAAATAATTTCTGGTAAGAAAATTTCCAGTAAACTGCAATTATATTTTGTAAACTAACAACCATTTCTAGAATGTGTAAAAATAAGCTAATAAATGAGACAAATCTTAAAGATCAATTGTTATTCAAGAAAATAGTAACTTTTTTTTTCAATTTACAAATTTTGCTACTATTTTTCAGATGTACTAATACTACTCAATTTTTTTTAATACCTGCTTCTATGATATTTAGTTTCACTTTCAAAATTCTTTATTAGTATAATTTTGACAAACATAAATACTTCTGTTATAGGAAACTAGACAGTCCTTTCTAATAAAAAAAAACATCCTTTTTATATATGCATATTAAAGGAGGGTTCTTTCAGCTACTGCTTATTTTTTAATTGTATCAAATTTTAATATATTTTTAATATGATCATAGGTTATATTTTTGTAATAATTTATCTTAATTGCAATCTATTTTTTTTAATCTTACCTACTCTTTTTTTTTAATTATAGATGAGTATACTTCTGATTACTATGCAGAAGACAATGAGGACGTTTCAGCATTGTCTGTTGATTCTAATAATGAACAGTGGAAAGAACATGTAATTTATCTTTTCTGTACTTTTTCAATTTAATAAGTTTTCAAATTAATTTTAATTTCGAATATTTTTTTGGAAAATTAACTTCTATATCTGGTGATCATTTCCAATTTCAGGCTAAAGTATATTATTATTGTTATTATTATTATTTATTCGTACTTATATGAATGGAATACTTTTGAATCACTTGTATTTTTTTCATTTTTCTTATGTTAAAGAATATGACTAATTATACAAACTCTTTTTCTCATAGTTTAGATTATTCATACATTCGAGCATGTAGAAGTTATATCAGATTTAATAAATTAAATAATTTTAGAAATTCATTTTATTTAAATATTTGCATAGCATCACTGAGAAATAATCTGGTAGTTAATCATATTATACATTCAAATAAAGTATTTCTTGTCATCAAAAACCAGTATTTTAATCCAAAGTAAGGCATCAATACAATTGCTTCTTTGATTCTTAAATAAGTGATAAATGCCATTTTTACTTCAAATGAACCATTCAATGTTATTCAAGTTTGATTTATAATATCAATCAATCATATGTGTGATTCATTTCATCTTAGTTTTTCACAGCATTCTTATATGTTTCTAAACATGATTTTAAAAAAATCTGAATTATGGAAATTAGTTAATAAAATGGCATTTAAGTGTGTAAATAATTATTTTGTGTAAAACTGATTTTATGTAAAAAATATTTTTGTTACTGCTTTTAGGGAGATCAATCTTTTGAACCTACGGAATTACATTATAGTCCACCAGACATGCCAATTCCACCTTCAGGTATTTACCTCTTCTTATTGTTACATTTTCTTCCATTGTTTTTCTTTTCTAATAAAGTTTATTTATTGTTTAAAAAATATTTCAAAAAATATTTTTTGCTTTTTATTTCATGGAATTTCAAATGATGCAAAATTATAAAATAATATTTTCAAATTATGTAGAAGAAAACCAGAAAACGAATGAAAGTCCTCAGCACAAAGCAAAGCAGAACCTCCACAACCTTGGGGCTGCACCAAAAGCAAAAATTATGGATAGTAATAAATGGATTACAGAAAAGGTAAGCATATCAATGAATGTTAATTGCAAAATTAGGAATAACATCAAAAATGTTGTATTAGGAATTTGATAAAAAAATGTTGTATAATTCTTTTTATTTGGGGTGTTTACTGAAAGTAAATAATAATGGTGAAGATTTTTAGTTAAGTTTCTAACCCTCATTTCAAAACGTGATGGAATAATATGGCTTAAAAAGATATTCTTAAATTTCAAACAATTATGCATGAATAAACGCACAGAACACACTCGAATTTTCAAGTTAATATTTAGGATTTAGCGTCCTCTAAACTCTCGGCTCACTGTACTGAGGCTCTGGTGGATACCTTTTGAGCTGGGCCTTTATATTGTTAAGGGGAATGTGAGGTTAAAAGTGAAGCAAGTAGTTAAGAAAATGAAAGTATACTGGAAATGACTTCAAAATAAAATATTACTGTTTTTTTTTTAAATTGAAAATGCCTATATATTTTTTCTGGATATTAAAGTGGTGAAGTTATAATATGTCACCAAAGAAACAAAGCATTCTTTGTAGTTATATTTTGTTTTTTTTAAATCAAATATTAGTATAATTAGCAATTTAAATTGTAAATGTATTTAAAACGTTACAGAATATTTTAAAATTTATGTTAATTTAAAATTATTCCAAAATTAAATGATTTCAATTTAAAATCATTGTAAATATAGCAAGTTTTTGATGAATTGACGTCTGATCTTCTGCATCAGCACATTTGCTGCAGTGGATAAAATTATTTTAAAAACTGGGAGCAAATCACAGCAATTGACTTGTAATAAATACAATCGTGTTGAACTTGGTGAATCTTTTTGCTTCTTTTCTACGGAGCATTATTAATAAATTTGATATTATGCAAAGCGAAATGTTGACCAGATGGCGAATTTGGATTAATAGTATCATCTAATAGTATAAAATGTTCACATTAGAACCTGTATACAATATAGAAAATGTTATGAATTTCTAGCATCATAACAATAAATATATATATACATTTTTATATTTGTAACTATAATTTTTTATAAACTTTTCTACCACTGCTTGCCATTACTACTGACTTGATATTACTATTAGTTTAAAATATTATCCTATTCTCTGAGTTAAGGTCAAAGGAACGAGCTAACTGTTTTATTGTTATCATATGAACGAAAATCTGGTTTGTTTCTAATAAGCAAAAAATAGCAATAAAAATTGTGCCGAATAAATTTGTCTGAAAGTTAAATCGAGTTATGAGAGGTTGCATGAATTTATAGTTTTTAAAAACAGTATCACAGTCAAAACAGTGCCAATTTGAGTATGAGATAAAATTTAGTTTTAAAGCAAAGGAAAACATATATTTCTGTATTACACATACATTCTGCTTTTACATTTTCTGTAGTAAATTTTTTTTACGAGTTTTACACTCTTTAACTTCCTTTTAGGTTACACCTCTTAGTAAAAAGTCCATTGAGCCTGTTTTTCGCCAAACCACTTACAACCAAAATTATTGGCTGACACAAGATGACGAGAGAAAAAGAAGCATTCAAACTAGCGAAAATTTGATTGATAGAAGGTACTCTATGCCACCATGCCAAACTTCTCATCCTGATGTTACAGTTCGTACATGGGGAGACAGAGAGTATGAATTTCAAAAACAAAGACCTAGATCAGCTGTATGGAATACATCAGCTGCCAGTGGAGATATGTATGACACATATTCTCGTAAGCAAGACCTTATGCGCACACATAGCTATGATGGTCGTGGAGAAGTTAATTGTGATTCCGATATTCTTGAGTCAGAGGCTCATAAATGTTCCTGTTGTGGAAAAGGTCTATGTAAGTAGTTATTGAAACTCTTCGATAAATTTTGTACGGATTTTTCCTTATCAAATGCTTTTCATTCTTCAATATTTATTTAATTTTTTATAGATGGTTGTAAATAAATATATTAATTTTACTCAAATGTAAATCTTCCAGGTGAAGGTTCTGCTATGGGTATTGAAGCTTTACATTTGTATTTTCATATACAATGTTTTCGATGCTGTGTATGTCTAATGCAGTTAGGCAATGGAACTTGCGGCACAGATGTACAAGTGAAAAATAATCAACTATATTGCCCTAATTGTTTCACGGCTGATTAGGTAGGTTAAACAATTTTCAGCTGTTTAAAATATAAGCTTTTTCTGAGTTTTTTTAAAGCTTTTTGTAAAATTTCTTCATTGATTATTGTTGATTTTTTTTGTTTAAAATATGTTTATTGCAAGTATTAATGGATTTTTTTCAATAACCATTTTCCTAGAGTTCTAACATAAATAGCCATTGATTTATTTTATTCTTGAAATAAAATGCATTTTTAGACCTTTCTAAAAATGTAACTTTATTTCAATTATTTTTATTTACATTTGGCAAATGACTTGAAAATGTTTTAAAATTTTAAATTCGTTTTTAAAATAATTCCTTTTATTTAAAATTATTTGAAATGATCATATTATATTCACTGTTTATTGCGAAAATATTTGCGTTATGCGAATGGTTTTAGGGATTTATTCTTGAGCATAAGACAATATTTGATTTAAACAGACCTTTTTATTGTTGCAAATATATTTTTTAAAAAATGTTATAAAAATAACATTATAAATAGTTGCATAATACATATTATAGATCCGATTTTCTAAAGATATTTTTTAATCTTTTGTAGGCTTGCTGATGTGTTTTCTGCTCTACACAAATTTCCCAAAATCATGTATAAATTATCTACATCTTCCATTGTACAGATCAGAATAATTTATAGTATAATATATTTGTTTATTCTGAATTGAATTTGCAAACACTGAACTTCATTTCCTTCAAACGGTTTATGAGACTAAAATATATCATTGTTATGAAATGATTTAGTCTGTTGCTCAGTGTGCAGTTTAATCTATACTGTTTCTTTGTTGGTCTGTTATACGAAATTAAGTATCAATGGTATATTTTTATGCCATCTAGATGTATGCCAACAGTTTTTCTGCACCATAAGAATTTCAGATAAAGAAAAATAAATATGTAGTTGTATTTGTAAATGTGTACAAACAACTTAATGGTTACAATATTTCCTTTCAACACTTAGGTATATTAAGAACTGAATCAAAGTACATATTTGAAAGGTTTGTTTACCTTCGAAAGTTGTGTGACAGCTTATGTTCAAAGATGAATGCTCACTTATATACAAAGTTATATTGTATTGTTGTATTCAGTGCACTTTGCAATATACTGAACAGGTTGTTAACAGTTTTAGCCTTGACGTATTACTATAATTATAATTGCAATCTGCATGTTGATTCCCCCTATCTCTATAACTAGTCGGTTTTATATTACTGCTTTTTCTTTGAGTATGTTCTAATATATTCACTATTTCTGAATTGTGAGTCATACAATATACTTCATAAGCACTTTACTCTGAAATTTATTTTCTAAATAAACAATTGTTGTGCCATATACAATTATTGTATTCGAACATCGTTGTATACACATTAAATCCTTTACATATTATTTTAAATTCATATGTTGGGTTTGATGATTGAGATAGAGAGAGATTAAAAATCTACTTTGTCCTCATCGTAAATATTCAATCAGAACATCAAGTTAAACTTAAATTATAAAAAATCTTATCGTTTAATGTATTAAGCAATAAAATACTTTTAATGTCACATGTATAATTGTCTTAGTGGACAAATTATTTTGCTGCTCTCTCATTTTTCGCTGTAAGGTGAATTACAATGAGAGCGCTTTTATACAAATTGTGTGTATAGTTGTAAATATATGTGTTAATTGATACCGTAGACTTTAATGCAGTGATAGTTTGTATAGCTTTGGTAAAAAAATAGCAATATACCTGTTAAAGGAAACGCTTTTTATATATTATAAATTGTTTGCTATTTAATTTTGACTATCCCATTTAAATTAAACAATCTATATACTCTTTTGCATCTGTTGTATTTCTTTTTACCAAAGAAACATTTTTATAATCTCCCTGGGCAGCTAGGTAAAAATTAATGCAGTTGACATTTAGCTGATCTGGTTGACAAAATTTTAAATATCGTTCAATAAGAAAATTTCTTTTAAAATGTTTAAATATTAAAAGTAATAATAATATTTTATCAAAAAAATTCCATTTGTTATTTCATTCTTAAACTGCTCAGTCTGCTCTTTATGCAGTAAGTCGCTGTTATCTAAATTTTTGAATTCTGTATAATCTGACAAAAAATTTTATACTGTTTTAACTATTTTTTCAGAAATAGAATCACACGCATAAAATAAAAGTTGTAGCAATTACTTCCGATAACCTTTATATTATAAAGTAATTTTTTCATGATTTTTTAATTATAGCTCCGAATAAAAATTTTTTTCTAGTGATTGGTAACATTTGATATGAACAATATTCAATACAGTATCTACTTTTTGATGGTCTGTCAGGATTATAGTGTTAAGAATATATAACAGTAATATGGTTCATTTAAGTAAATATTCAGAAAAAAATACAATTATCAATTCTAAATAATTGCAATTTTATGTATGTAAAGGAGTTACTGAGCTTATGCACAATCCTGACAGTTTTGTAAATTATATTGGTTTCTATTTCTTAAGTGTATCATAATATAAGCATGTCTGTCTTTAATATTCTTACTTAACCATGTATTAAAATTCACTTTGCAGTACTTTTTTCATTCATTCTTTTTGTGCTTTAATTGCATTATTTTTCTTTTTCGAATAAAACATACAAGGAAATGTATTTCATCTAAAGACCTTAACAATTATTCAAATAATTTTTTATGTATTATACTATAATATTTTTTGAGGTCCAAAATTTTAAAATGAATTTTTTTAAAATTGTGTAATATGACCTTCATTCCATTTTGTATTTGCTAACATGTTTGAAATGTACAGCAGAGATTGTGGATAAAAAGTATACAACGTTTTGTTACGACATTTATTATGTACTTCGAACCTACTCTTTTGAGTTCCATATTTTTTTGATATTGTTTTGAACTTTTGATGATAAATTTACTGTTTGAGTCAACAATGTTTTTATGACTGGATATTCATTGTATAAATTCAGAAATAAAGAATTTCTTACATAAAATTGAAATTAATCATTAAATAATCATGAAATAAGTCAACAGTAGTACCAGTAAAAAAGGCAAAAATTGAACATTTGTCTTTTTAGTCAACATATTAGACATTTTGTTGTATTAGTGGAATAATTTAAACTTCATAAAATTATGGCACAAGGAACTAAGAAAATTGTAAATTGTTATTGTTCAACACCTGTTCAATGTCTCTAAAAATGGCTTCTTTACCATTTGACCGAGTAGCAGTAATTATTATTTATATGCTTAAATGAGAGAAAAAGATTTTTTTCTATTAGAATTCAACAGGGTAAGGATTTCATCCTTTTAAAATCATAAATAAATAAAGCAAAACCGAACAATCTCACTATAATGTACACTCGATTTTTTTAAATCCTCATCAAAAAATGTTAAAATATTATTTTAATCTACTTGATAACAATATTATTTCACCTTAGAATATTTGATATAAATCGTTATTATTTATATTTTATATTAGAATTTTGCATTATGTATAGTCTCAAAGTGATTAAATTTTCAAGTTTCAATGGTTATGGCTGTCTCTTTTCAGCCAATTTTTTAAAAATAAGTTTTGATCTTTAATTGAATATTTAGAACTTATATTTTATAATAAAAGAATTAAATTGAATTATTTTTCTCTAATTACATAATAATTCAAATTGTAAAAAATGTTTTTAAAAAAATGAAATCAAAAATAAACTTTCAATCATTCTTTTGACAATTCATTGAAAAATTATCACTTGTCTTAAGGTATATTGGTGTAAAAAGTAAAAAAGTCAGATTTCTTGTCAATAATCTTCAGTAATATTACTTGAAAAACAATTAAAATAAATTTAAAATGAAACAGGATTTCTCAAAATATATAATTAATTCAAAATAAATTATTCTGATATTCCCAGTTTTATAAATTAACTTTTCTTTAAAAAAATTAAGAATTATCATTGAAAAAAAACATTCACATATTAAACCATTTGCAATGTTAATAAGTGTAAAGGAAATGAAACAAATAGAAAGTTGTAATAAGAATGGAATGAGAGGAAAATCACAATGTAGATGCATATCGAATATAATGAAAAGCCGCAAATACAATCAGAAATTTAAAAAATACAAATTCCTGAAGAAAAATGGGTCGATTACATTATGTGCAAGAGGGAAAACTTGGAACATAAATAATTTAAATAAACGAAAACTAAAGAGGAGTTATTGCCTAAAGAGAATATTTTTTAAATCGATTACATTTCCTCACTTGATCTTTTAAATCTCGTGACTATTTTTTGTTAAAATATATATCTTTGCTTATTAGTTTCTGGCTCATAAACCATTTTCCTTATTCAAAATTTGTTTTTTATAGGTTTTATAAATTAACTGTAAATCGGTTTTGAGAAACTGAGTGAATTCCTGTAACACATCTGTGCCTTGAAAAAATGGCTCTAGTTGGTATATTTTAGGCATGGTAGGGGTAATATGTACTTTAAAAACAAGGATATAATTATCTTGCCTAAAAGTGATAGAATCAAATTATAATGATTGAGCAGTATATTTCATGAAAAATTTATATCATTTCATATTTTTTAACATTTTTATGCAATTTTTAAATGTTTGGAAAATATTTGTTTTCCAAATTAAATTGTTTTACATAAAAGTGGAACACAAAAATAGTTTGCATTCGAGACATATAAACAAATCTATCGATTTCTTTAAAATATCGTTCACACATATTATGAAGCACAAGAAAGGTTTAATGACATTAATTAGTTTTTCATTAATTAAAAACTGCAGAGGATTAAGTAGCTACAGATGCAGTATCATATCGCATGAAATTTGTAATCATAGACTGTAGTTCTGATCCTGAAGTTTTTTGGATAGCAAGTTAATCGAATTTAATAATATTGATTTCATAATGTGACAACAAATCTGATTATTTTGTCATACAGGAAAAAAAATAGAGAAATAAATCTAATCATAGAAAATTTTAATTTTAATACTTAATGAATATCTTTCTAAATTTGTGAAAAAGCGTTTTGGAATTATTTCAGTATTTATATGTCTTCAAGCGAAAATCACCAAGACAACTGAAACATACAAACACGGTCCCATCCCCCTGAAAAAAAAGATGCATGATATTTAGAATTTGACATCTTATATTCATAAAGGATTCGACAAACAAAGTGCCCTTAGTAGTAGTTTGATCTGATATGAAAAAAATTACAAAATCAAAACGTAACTGGAAAACTTAACAGGAAAACTTCATTTTGTCTGTACTTAAGAAGCTTTTATTGATGGAAGTCAAAACATTTAATTGTACTACACATAAAGTTTTATAAATAAAATATGTTATTTTAAAATTTAAAGACATCTGTAAAGATAAAAAAGGACCTCTTTAAATATAGAGAAAATCGAACGTATCGGTTTCAAAAACAAAAAATAACATGATTAATATGATTTTGTCGTTTTCAATTTTAAAAAAATGCCTATTAAGAAGACATCAGGCGACTGTAAAACAAGTATATTCTTTCGCTTCAATGGATGCAAAAGAATATGCGTGCTATAAAGTCTTATTTATTTTATAGATGCTTCATTTTTATCAGAAATCTTGCTGATGTTTGAAATAACTTAAAATTTGATGAAAAGTTCAGAGAATCAAGTATGTATAAACATGGAAGATTTCGCTCTTGATGTATCATATATAAAAGAAATTGAAGAAGCTATTGTGAAATAAGCTTTTTTTTATTCAGTTGTGAAAATACATAAAATTTATGGACGTTAAGATCCTGATAATTTTACAGATGGCTGAGGAAGCTTAAAAACATCATATAACGTATAGTTGAAATAAATCAAAGTTGTATCTTGAGTATATTTGGATGATGAATAAGTGTCATTTTGTAAGAATAAAGTTTGTGAATAATTGTCAAAATAAGGATACATTTTTGGTTTACAACCTTTCACTCAGTTTTGGATAAAACTTTTCCTCTATTCTCTTTTATTTAGCAGGCATCTCAACTTTAATGGAAGGTGATCTTGATGGCATTCTATTCGTGGTTGGATCAAGGTTGGACTTTGTAGGTGCTGATTTTGCTGTTGATGCAGATGTGGCTTTCATAAAACTGCAAGATTTGTCGCTAGATGTTCTGCGAACGGCCACGTTGGATTTGATATTTGAGGCGGGCTTTGTACTAGAATTTGATCTAGCAATCGGCTTATTAGTTGATGTAGGAATAGACAGCTGCTTTGTTTGGTTTGGGCTTCTTGAGTTTATAGGTCTAGTCTTAGATACATTTGCTCGAAGACTGGTTGTGGCTGATTTGGCATTAGTCTGAGGTAAGGAAGTTGGTTTTGGCCTTACTGGAGTTCTCCTATTTGCACTCTTGACTGTAATAACAGATGTTTCGCTTGATTTCCTAGATAAATTTAAACTTCTGTCGCTTGACCTTCTAGACAAGGACTTTTCACTTCCCTTTCTACTTGGAAGTCCAATAGAACCATTTAAAGATCTTTCGCTGGAACGCCTACTCTGAGATCGAGGGCTATGAACGGATGAGCTTGAGCGAGTCTTTTTTACATTGTCGGACGCTTTCAGACTAGACATAAAAGTTTTATGTTCATCAGACGGAGTAGGTGGCATAGATTGAGTAACATCATAATTTTCAAATGGCTTTCCACCTCTCAAATTGTTAGTCATGGAGTTTATGGCCTTTGTATATCCCGCAACTCTGCGGCCAATCTTTGGGCTGGAGTCCTTTTTGGTTAACCTTGAACCCCTTAACGACGGACTTTTACTTCTGCTTCCTGAGCTGTGCACACTCTCCTGTGAATTCTTTCTGCTACTACTATATTTTTGTTCTCTTGTTAAAGGAAATTTATTTACAATTGGGGATTTTATAAGAGGACTGTTTTGTCTTGAAGCAGTTTTATCATTAGAGATATTTCGCGAACGAATTGAATTAGATCTAATAGGAGTAGAATTCTGAGGTAATTTTCGAGACAAGTTGGTTTGCTTTTCCTGCAGACTTTGACGCACCGGTAGAGATCTCATGTTAGGCAGTGTTGATCTAGAGAAGGAATTTCGTTTACCAATAGTTCTATCCTTAGGAGAACTCACTTTAATTGTACTTTCTTTCAATTTGCTTTTTTCCTCATCGCTTTTTTCCATTTCGAGGGAAGTTTCAGGTGAAGTGCTTTCTTGGCTTATTGGTAGACTTTCTGGTCTCGTGCTTTTTGTTTGCCTTATACTTCTTGGAGAGTCGGCCAAATCAGTATCATAATTGGAGCCTGCTTCCTGAGATGCTACTTCGGAAAGTTGAGACTGGGTTTCTTCGAACCCTTCATCTTTCTCAGATTCATCTTTTCCTTTACTTTGAGTCGGACAAGTTTCAAATGCTTTGAAATCATGATTTACAGGCATAGCATGAACAACCTTAATGTTGCTTGTATCGGCTATGTAACTTTCTCTTAACATCTTAGGTTCTGAGATAAGAGGATTGTACTGATTTTGTTTATTTTTATGAGGTAATTGCATCATATCTTGCCGAGGACGCGACAGAACTTTCTCTCTATGTTCCATAATAGGATTGGGTTTTTCTTCTTTCAAACTAGCTCGTCTTTCATTAAGCACTTTTTCTATTCTTGGACAAGGAGGCTCTTGTAAATATATCCTCCTTTCCTCCACAGTTGATTTGATACTTGGTGTTGAGGGATTTGAAGTACAGTTATCAGATGGTTCAGCAGTTTTTGTTCCAACTTTAAGATTCTCTGTTAAAGAAAGCAATCGTTTTGAAAGTCGAGCTTTTAAGGAAGTTGAAGATTTTTCCTTTCGTTTCGTATCTTCATTGTTTTCTGGTATTCTATTACTATCAGTAATATTTTTGGTAAATAATCCTCGATTCTTACTTTTTTCTTCGCTTACAGTTTGTGCTTCTTTACCAATTGTTCCAGTTTCTTTAATGTTATCTTTATCAGTCTTCAAAGCAGCATCTGATTTACATTGTTGCTCTAAGGATTCTATTATTTCCTTAGGTTCCGGAACGTCACTGCTTATACTTTGATTTTCATTATTTTCAGGATTTTTGACTTCGGGATCTGATATTTTGTGCCTTGGTTTAGTCCGTCTTGTTGTTTTTCTCATAAATGAAAACCTATCGAAGTTTCCTTCTTCGTCTTTTTCCAAAGGATCAGTTTTTGGATCTTCCGTTGTCGGCTTCTCATAATTATCCACAAAATATTTATTTGTCGATTTTTGTGCTGTTGAGTTATTAAGCATCTGATCGTCCAGCGCAACACTTTTATTAAATATGTGATCGCTTCTATTCAGAGAGGGCTCTTTCATGCTTTGATAAAAGCGACTTCGCCCAATTGATACTCCAGCATTATTATCATTCAAAACAGCATCTTTGGGATCGCTCAGGTTCTGGCAGGTCGGAGACTGTTCTTTTTCATCGGTGTCATTGATTTTTTCTTGCATATTTTGAGATTTTATCGGTGTGTTATCGGAACTTGTGTAATTTGCGATCGAAATGGGCGAGGCTGAAATAGTTGAAGTTTCTAAAGGTGGTTTTTGTGGGAAGAATTCTCTCGAATCGCACTCATTCACGACTTCTTTAACTTCTGGACTTCTAATGTAGAAAGAGATAGTTTCTTCCTCTTCTGCATCCGATTTCGGCTTTCTACTTCTGTTCCGCCTGCGTTCGTCATCAATCGATTCACTACTGTTTGCAACATTTAGATTACTCTTGCGCCATTTTGATTTATCTTTTAAAGGTGAACCTCCTTCCACGTCAGACTTTTTAGCACTTGATTTTTCAGGAGCCTTCTTCTTATTAGCATATACTTCAGAATCAGTTTTGGCTTCATGAAGGGTCTCTAAATTCTTAGAAGATTTAATTTCATCAGTTTTATCTATAGGAGAGGAAGACAAATCTGCTTCCCGCTGTTCCATTTCTTGACGCTTCCAGCGTTCCATGGCAATTTTCTCTCTCAGTTTTCTTTCTCTAGCTTGTTCTTTTTCGTTTTCTTGTAGCCATTCTTCTATTTTAATACGCCACTGCTTAGGCTTGTTAGCCTCGGAATCTAGAGTTATTGGCTTCCTTTCTAGCAACGGTGAAGGCCCAGGAGATGCTGGACGCTCTCTGTCGATCAGCTCGACTGCAGCTAACTCAGGTCTTCTCCTAATAACAAAGAAATGTGTAACAATTATATAATAGAAATTAAAAACATAATTATTTTAAAGATACCTTAGATCTAAGACACCTAAGTGAGTTAAGAAGTTTTAGATAGAAGCGTACTGTGTTTGAAAATACTAATTGCCTGGAGGCAACTGATGACCCCTCTCTTCTACAATGTTACCATTTAATTTTCAAAATGAATAAATAAGATTTTCAAAAATTATACAGAATTTGGTACCAAAAGATCCTATTATAATTTTTACAACAAACGATGTATTGAAAATACAATATTAACCCGTTTTTATTCTTTTCAAGTGATATGAGTGACACTGGCGTAAATCAGAGGCAAAAGCACAAATCTGGAGAAACACTTATATTAAATATCACTTAATCTTAGGGGACCGCTAAAAAGTATTATAAACAATGGAAAAACATTACATATTGGAACATAAAACAATTACAATATTGCAAACAAATGAATAAAGATCAGCAAATTAAAAATATATTCAATATTTAACCTGAAAATTCATTTATATATTATTATTTACTATATATGCGAGCAATATATACTATAAATAGTATATTATAATACAATTACAGATTAAGATACGAGGTCATATCAAAGTTTTATTATTAGACTTTCAATAAGTTTTCAACGAGTGTGCTTCATATTAATATATTATAAATAAGCTATTATTTTTACATTTTGATGAAAAAAATTCAAACAATTATCAGCCTATTTCATTATCTTAAAGAAATTCATTTTATTGTCAAGGGTTTGCAATTCAGGGTATCCAAGAATTAACAATGCATATATTACAGAATACATATATTAATAATTCAAGAATCTGATAATTAACAATACATATAATAATAAAGAATTCTAATATATGAAGTCGAGTGCATAAAGGAAGCTAAACAATTTAGCATCATAATATAATATTTAAACCACAAGCAAAAAAATATTTAATTACATAAAAAAAATACGAAATAACAATATTAGAAGAGTAAGACTCTAAAATATAGTAGTTGACAGTTATATCATAATAAAAAGAAATTATTTCTTCACTAAAATCATTATTGTAAATGCACCTTAAAAAAGAATTGAATTTTTTTTTTAAAACAAAAGCTTTTTTTCATATTTTTAATTCATTGAGATATATATTTGATATTGGATGTTAGCAATATTGGATAAAATGTTAGCAATATTGGATAAATGATAAATGTAGTAATTTATTAAATGTTTTTATAAAATTATTCAGACAAAAATCCTTTCTACTAACCTTCTTGATGACCTTCTAATCATTGATCTATCCAATGACCCACTATCTGGACCTTTGTATTTTTCGGCTCTGGCAGCATCGGCATCAGCGGTTTGCCTCAAGAAATCAATCAAGCTATCATCTTTGTCTTCTGAAGACAATCTTTGTCTTCGCCGTTGTAGAGTACTATTAGGCGTGACATCTGGTGACTGAGTGTCGAATCCATCTAAATCACCTCCAGACCCGTTTGCAACAGAGTTAGAAGATCCAATTCTGCGGCGTATGACCCTTGGTGATGCTGTTGGATCATCTTCAGAAGGCACACTAGATGTGAGACTATTCATTCGACACAATTCTATGGGAGTGGCAGATCCATCGGGAGAGGAACGTTTTGCTTTGTTTGACCCACGGGCTGACTTGCCGTTGTCGACAAAACGGTTGAAACCACCACGAATATCGCCCAGAAGCATGTCAATGACGTTGTCACTTTCACTTCCAGAAAAGGACGAGGGTCTTGTATCTGTTAAGAGTACAAGCAAACTCATGACGGAAAATTATACAAAATATTAGCATTTATATTGTGATTTTAGCTGAATATGAGAGCCTCAAACTGGTCTAAAGATACTTGCTACTTCGCTATGCTTATGGTCGTAAAAATTTCTAATTTAGTTATATAAAACGTTAATATATGTGATACAGAAATCTATGTTATTATTTATTGCTGAATGGCAACAGTGAATTGTAAACAAATCCTTATTTAAATGCTTCAAATTGCTTCATTGAAGGTTCTTACAGTTGCACTTGATCCAATGCTTAGCTAATTGATGGAATTGCAAAATGTTATTAGAAATTCTTTGGGCATGGCTGGCACACCATTAAGTTAGAGGAAGTTTAACAAGCACTATAATAGGCTTAAACATAACCAAACGGGCCACTATAACTGAATTACTCCATATTAATCGTTTTAAAATTGAATTATCTAGGTGAACAAGTTACTTGCCAAAGATGACTAGTATTTATAAATAATTTTAAACTTTTTTTTGCGTTTGTTTACATATTGCCTTCCTCTCTTAAAATTTTCAAGATATATATAGGGTATTTTTTAAAATGACGGTACTCAGAGGCGTCTGTAGCTTGAACTATCAACCGCAAAGTCATCAAATTTTGTAAGGGGACTATTAACGAGATGTAAAAAAGGAATCCGCGAAAAATATTTAGTTTGAAAAGTTTTCGATAGGGGGACCTAGCATTAAAGCATTAGACTGAAAGGTGAGCAATTTTAAAAGAAATTGAAAAATCTTACCTCCCGAAATTTTTTTCTTTAATGCTAATTGCTCTTCTCTTTGCTTCCTTCGTTCTTCTGCTCTCTTTTCTTGCTGGCGGCGTTTTACATTTTCCTATAATAAAAAGAGTTAATATTTCAGTCCAACGCAATTAATACTTTTTACTTCTTTTAAATTTACAACAATAATCCAGGCAAGCTATTTTAAAAACTAATTTCTAATTATTATTTCCCAAGGAATCTTTAAAGCGGTTTTATGAGTATTCGATATAAGTTATCAAGCCCTATTTCTTCCATGAGCTTTCCAATTTCCGCCATTTTGAAAAGAATAAAAGTGTTATCATCTTTTACATTTGTTCAGTTGCGTTTTCCCCGTGATCTGGACGTTCCAGGTTCAGTCTTGGTTCGGAAATGGTAGTTCTTTTCCCTGTATTCTAACCATGAGATGTTTGAAAGAGTTAACCAGTAAAAAAGGGTCGTGCTGTCTTAAAATTCCACCCACAGCCACCTTCTGGAAGTCTCTCAAATACTTTTGAATTTAAAATCGCTTCTTCACCAGCCGTCAAAGAATGAGACCCTTCATAACACCTTTATTTCTAGGGTTATAAAACAGTACCCTTGAAAATTTTCATCAGTTTATGTTATAAAGAGTGTTATTATCATTGATTTCATAGGAACATTACCGAGGGGATTATAAAGTTAACTTATTAAATGAATTATACAATGAGAGGATTATATAATTTATTAATATTAATTAAAATTTAACAATATAATATTATACTATTTTGAATTTTCAATATTTCTCATTTAGTATGACAAAAATCTTTTTCTTTCATATGAAGGATATTATTTTTATATATTTAAATTTATTTTTTAACTAACAGTTAGTTGGGAAATTTTTTTTATGCGAATAATACTTGAGAAGATACATAATAAAGTAAAGAACCATAGTTAAAATGAAATACAAAATCTTTTAATCATATAACTTGAAATAATTTGTGAGTTCGGATCCGGAAAAAATAGAATATCATAGTGAAAAAAGATTAAGCTGATGACTGAAATTACTGATCTTCCCAAAACTGAATACCATTACATTGAAAATTTTAATATATATCCAGAAATATATAGCACATTTTAAGAATATATTTCACACTTTCAATCTGTGCAGTATACCCCTTGTATACTGCTATTTTATTCATAAAAATATTGAGACATCTAACATCAAATAGACAATAGCATGATATATTTTATGGAAGGAATTCTTGAATGAGTCATCAGTTATCATGGCTAATAAATTAGACTTTTTAAGAGCAGTGGTAGCATAGATATAATGAAAAAACAAGAGAAATAAGGATTAATGAAAAATAATTCGATGGGTACAAGCAACATTATGAAGAATTTTATTGAAGAATTAACTCCAACAAAATGTAAAAGGTGCTGCAACTCCCTACGTTTATTTATGTAAGCGTATGAATATTTAAGTAGTTTAGCCTGAGAATATTTTAGATATTATTTTAGAATATTTTATTTATTTCACTGAATCAAATACTGAAAATAGTAATTAAACTAATCTCACCATTTTTCCCCAGAAATTTAAGTATGGGTTTTAAATGAGCTATTTTAAATTTTGCCCTTTTTCCTTGAAAAATATTCTACTTAAAAGGGAATGACAAATAGACAGGTGTATATAACAATAGCTTCTAAAAACAATTATTTAAAGCAGTAATATTCTAAATTCACTAAAAATGCAGATGTTTCTTTCTTTCTTTTTTTTTTTCTTTTTAAAAAAAATGATAAACTACATGTACATAACATAAAAGGCTACAATTCAATTTTAGAAAATTTTCGCGAAAGTTTCTATAAAACGTTCTAGTGACAGTTATTTTGTTGACTATAAAATGAATATATTTTGCCAATCTTTTTTTTTCTTTGAAAAAGTTAAGATTATGAATTGCAAGAACAAACATAACTTCCTACATTTCAATTTTAGAAATTACTTTCAATTTTTGCGAAAGTTTCTATGAAACGTGCTAGTTACATTTACAGATACATTTTACCGATTTGCACGAGCTTTGTACTTATTGAATGTCTTCTTCATCAAATTCTGAAGCTTATATTTAACTTAAGAGCTTAAATAAGATATTTCATTTCGTGTTTGCTACTGTTCAATGAAGATTTTGATTTCTTAATTAAAAACTTAAGATGTAACAGAAATTATCCTTTTAATATTTTATCTTCTTTTTTTTCTTCTTCAAATATTTTGGTGACTATGTTTATATACACTGTAACTAGCATTAGAGTACCTTCCAAACCTGATCAATTCTATCTCCATGAAATAAATGTATCTCTCAGAGAACTTTGAATTATTAAATACAATAACAATAGGAAATAATAAATAATGACAAATACAGCAAGAGAACAAGAAGCAAAATACATTCATAAGCGAAGAAAGAGAAAAATACATTCATACACATAGATAAAAATTCAAATAATACTTTTGATGAAATCTGTGGATAAAATAAAATTCAATGGGTTATTATTTAGAAATTCAAACACTATTTTTTTTAAAATACAAAATGTATCTATTTTTAGGTTTTCAATATCATTCGTTAGGATCGTACCTCTATGGATGCTTTAAATTTTTGACAGAAGTTCTGAAAAATTTTAAAGCAGTCCTCAAGTTTGAAAGATTGTAGATCTTCACATAAAAATTCAGCCATATCTTCTCGCCTCTTCTCCAGTCCTTCGATTTCTTTCTGGAGAGCCATCACTTCTCGACGAGCGAACTGAAAATTCAACAAAATGAGTTAAAATTTTTCCAACTTCATATCGCCTTTGAGATTTCAAAATGACGTATGTGAAATTTTTTAAAAACATGTTTTGATTAAAAACACTTGAATACGCTAGCTACTTCAAGTTGTTGCTTGTGCTATTTCATAGATGTGTAGCGTCATCCTTATAAGCCAAATAATATCCTTCGAGCTGAAGGGTCCCTTTTGCTTGATCGGTATGATACTCGGCTACAGGCCCAAACGTTGCAGGTTCGTACCGCGACCTTCAATCCCTACAGATGCTCTAGTTGTTAAAGTCCCACATATTTTTCTGTTACATTAAAATGTCATGTGCTTTTGACACATGACATTTTAATATAACAGTGATAATATATGGTTTCCTTTGGTACGATGTATAGTCAATGATAAGTATAAGAAAAAATTTAATGCAGATAACTTCAAGAGTGTAATATGGGCCAAAATTAACTTTGAATAAAAGGTATAAAAATATTAAATGATAGAGCAAGTAAACAATAATGAATGAAATTTCAAATATTTCACACAAAGGTATGAAAATCATTTTTAATAATAAAAAAAGTTATCTTTATACCTTTAAAAATACCTCTTTATACTTTTGAATTATTTTTATTAGTTGGTTTTGAATTACTCTTCATAAAGCTCAAATTAATTTCCAGCTTTAAGATGGAAAGGGTAGAAAGTATGTGATTCCGTGATGTATTTTCACAGGAGAAGAGTTTTTAATGTCTTTATCTGTGTTTATTAATGATGTAAATTTTTATCATGTTTATGGTCAAAAATCATTTTCAATTTTAGTAATCTTTTTTTAAAAAGCTATCTCATTTTGGAAATCTTCTATGAACTTGGAATGAAGGAAAAAAAGCAGAAATTTGAATAACTCTCGTATTACTAAACAACAATTTCAAATTAAAAATCTAAACAGTGATAACTTTTGATAAAGATAACGACAGCAAGAACTGGAAAATCACGCATGCTACTAAATAAAATATTTTCATTTAAAAATCTGAGTTTAAGAAAGGGTAACAATAAAAAATTAATTATTTCCCTTTCTGTCAAATTATACATATTACAACCGGATGCTTTCTAGCGGGCAAGGTCTGATATTCCTTAGTAATGAGAAAACAATCTCCGTGGTAAAATCCATGAAAATTCTACTTAATTTTTTTTCGTCTTTCTGCAAGACATCTAAACATACAGAATATATTCAATTGTCTAGCTAATAATCACTTAATATGCGGTGGAATCTGAAAATCATTTTTGATTGATTTCTTGCCCCATCTCGAATCTAAGAAAGAATCTTGATGAGATGTTTCATGTAGGATGTTTCAGTAATACCTTACATGAAAATGATATTACTGCTACATTGCCGTTTGAATGAGAAGTACAAACTCGAAGGGGGAATTAAGTTCAAGCTTCAAAAACATCATTTTACGATGAAAGATTTGAACTCATCCTTTTTTTAACATTTCAATGAGAATTATGATCAAAGTGACCACGCAAAATAAAAATAAAAGGATGGGTGAACTACTTTAACGCATTAACGCATTCTTCTCTCAAGGCAACAAAAACTGGTTTTTGAAGACAGAAAAAATAGTAGGGACACTTGAAAATGCCTGTATAAGTTAAAAGTTTTTTAAGTTCTGGAGCAAAAGATAATAGTGGACGAGCTACTCATATTTATATGTACTGCAAGAATCTTAAAATCAGATTAGAGTAATTTAAATATTCTGAACCCAACATATATAAGAAAGAAATGCAAGGAGGATTATTTATTACGAAATGAGAATTAAAAATAGGGAGCATCATCTATAAAGTTTCTATCTTCTGTTAGAGTTTATATGCATGTAATGATGAGAAATTTAAGTTTGATCTTCTAACTCTCAGTTTATTGGACTGAATGAACTCTATTCATTGGACTGGGTTGTTCAATCTTCTTCTATGGGGATGTGAGACAAGATTTAAAAGCTAGGGAAATTTGTGAGTATTTGAATAAATTTTGAAATGGTATGTTATAAAAAGAAAGCAAGACATGGTATACAGAATGGGTGAATGTTCTTACAACAGTGATTACACACACCTTAAATTTAATTCATTATCTTGTCCTCGGCTAGTATGTGAATTCCCTCGGTATACTTACACAATCATTCATCATGTAGATAGCTGATAGCTTTTGACCTTGTATGACTGTCAATATGATTGGATGTTCATATTGATTGATTGATTTTGAAACTATTGTCATGTGTAGATCATTTAATAAGCACGAAAAAAATGGATCCAAGATAAATTAGTTTCACATAAATAAAGATAGTCTAATGGGATAAAATTAATGTGCATATGCCAGAGGAATTCCTGTATTATTCATTAAAAATGTACCTTATGTGCTAACGTTGAACTTTTGTTTTGGAAGGAAGTTAACAAATATGTTGTCTGATGGATACAGGAAAAAGAACAACATGGGCAGATACTTTAATTTTGTTCATAGAACAAAATTAATGTGTCTGCACATACGGTTTCTTTCTATTACGATTACAAATATAATATTGCCCAAATACAATAAATCCAAAATCTAGTAAAATAAATTAGTCAAATCGTGTTTTTTTTTAATTTGCGGCAGATCGGATTGCCCAAGGGCCGATCTTGGAACCTTAGGGTTTGTAGCCGAGTAACATGACCACAATACAAAAACACTTGTGTATTGTAGATTTTACCAGGTTTATGAAATTTTCACCACATATGCTCCCTCCATTAAGTCGGTGGTGAGACGAATGATACATTTGCGCCAATCACATTGCAAATGTGTGTGAGTTGGTGGTGGTGTTGTATTTAATAAGCCTGACGACTTTTGCTGCCGATAAAAGGCGCCACAGCAGCTGAACGAAAGTTTCTTATTCAAGATCGCGGATCACCATTGCAGTTGAATGGTTATATTGCCTTAGGACCGAACATGCAAGATTAGGGTTAATAGCCGATGAATAGGTAATGTCAATTAAAAAATTTTACTTAATGACAAAAATATTTTACTTCCTATTTATATATTTTGTCTTCATTTTCAACTTTTAAATAAGTGAAGTAACAGGATTTATTTTATATGGAATCCAAGCATATTATTTACTTCTTACCCACTTGACATACGAATTTATTTAATTTTCTAATTAGATAACTCATCCTATAAGGTAATTTATTGTTAATTTGATTTTTAAAAATAATATAGGGAGCATTTGGGTTACAAATCGTTTCATATTGATTTTTTCGTATTTAAATACTTCATTCTGTGGCTTAATTGCAGACTTGAAAATAAAAATTCAGTATTTCGGCGCGCATGTTAGACACGTCATTCTATGCGAAGTGGTAAAATAACACATTAAAATCCTAAGCTCATGTAATAAATGGATGATGAGAGAAAACCATCAAACAATTCCCATGGTTTTGCTAAGACAAAAGTTTTCAAATGTTAGTTAACTGAATAAAAAGAATATAAAATAATGGCCTTTACTTCCAAAAACTCTCCCATTTGCTGTTTTACATCTTCGCCGGAAATTGAAACTTGTTGAGAGATTTTCGATACTTTATTGTTTAAATTAGTGATTTCAGATTTCAAGTTGTCAATGGAAAGCCTGTGGATAAAGAAAGAAATTAGTCATCGGCTTCAAAAATTAATGACATTTTTTACATAGATTTTTGTTATCATGGCATTACTTTGAAGCTTCTTCTAAACTGGGCAAATACTCCGGAAATTTCAACAACTCTGGAAACTTGTTTTCTGCTTCCTGTGAAGTAAAAATATAAATAAAATAAGAATACGTTAGATGAATTAGACAGGGAGATTGAAAAAGATAGACTCACAAACTTACTTAAGACAGCAGTTTTTCCAATCTTTATGAACGAATATTGTCAGGTTTTAATTAAAAAAATAAAAAAAGTGAAGACTTTTAGTTGATCTTTATTGCTCTATAAAGCATATAATTTCACACATAAACCTTTCAAACGGCGTATATCAAGATTTATGGTAGTTGATGTGTTTACCTCTTAGTGTTAAAGATCTGAATTGCATTACTTGATAATTACATTGTTTATAAATAGCAATTCGATTTTGGCTTTCTTTTCAAATGATGTATTTGAAAAGCGAACATTGCGTATTTGGAGGGTCAAACCCAACAATTTAACACGAAGGATATTAACTATAAGTCTTCTTAAATATAAATATTGCAGATATAGTGTTGCATATCATAAAAGATGTTTGAATTTAAGTTATTAAAATCAATTTTAAGTAATTGCGTCAATAAAAAAACTGAGCAAAAAGATATCTGATAAAGGATAGTTAAGGTATCTTGATACATTTTAGCCATAATATTGTTATGTTTGAAATTACTCCTATAAAAAAGAAGCAAGACAATCGCGACTAAAATTTTAATTTCATTTAGAAAACAACCATAATGTAAGTATATAATTATCAAATCTTACTTGAGCTACATAATGGATTAAGTTCATTCCTGGTTTATTGGCTCTAATTTCAGCTATCTTGAGCAAAGACATCATTTTAAATCCCGCTGCATCTCCAGCATAGCCTCCCTACAAAAACAGATGTGAAATTTAGTTCATTGATGACAATACGCATAAAAAAATAACATCCCAACAACAACGACAACAAAACTTACAGAATTGAGAAAATTCCCCGCTACCAGCAGCATGTACAAAATTTCATGAAGTGCTCTACAATGCTTCAGTTCTGTTAAAAATTATTAGTTCAATAGTTGTAATCACATGTACTAAGAATTGGGAAATACTAAGATTTGGCAAACAAAGATTTAAAATTCAATATTTCTTTATACTAGAAATATTACTAAATAGTAATTTTAAGCGAAAAATATCTCCAAAATAACTAGTTAGAATGATAAAAAATGAAATTATTTTCCTTAATTTTGACAGAACAATTATATTTAGCATAAATGTATAAAAATTTGGGAGCATAGAACATATAAGCCTGTTTTTGGCAACATAGAGGAACATTTAATTATATATAAAGGCAGAATATCCCACAGAATCGTTTTGTTTTACCCTCATTTGATTCTGTTGTCCCATTGTAGAACGTAATTCAAAGCTAAAATTGTAAAAGGTTAGATAATTTCCCAGAGGACGATAATTTTAATTAATATAGCATTCCAGATCAACGCCATCTGTCGGTCCTTCGTAACACCGACACAATTAATATTCAGGGATAGGCTTATTATTCTCCGTTTGATAAAGACATTTCACACTAGCTAACTACGCGGTAAGATGTTTCAGTTATATAATGCACTTGATTTAGATTTCTAACGTCCTCCTATATGAAATTATACAACACTCTATTTCTTACATATCACCATGTTTCAATCCATTTTCTATTTCACTGTAAATACTACCCCATGTAAACTTTTCTCTTTAACTCTAAATAAATTCTTTCATTTTTTAAGAAGCCGCTTCATCCTTCGTTTTATTATTTTAATCTTAGTTTTCAAATTGAACCTGTAAATATTTTTTTTAAAAAAAACCTATTCACCTCGCCACTAAAACTCCCCGCTATTTGAAGAGTCTACAATTTTTTGGAAGATTTGGTTAGACTCCCACATAAATAAATACAAAAGTGTAAGAGAAGGTTTCAAATTAGACGAGTCATAGAATATTAAAAAAAAAAAAATTATAAAATGGTTCACATAATTATTGCAAGAAAAAATTAATAAACACATTCTTTTCCAAAAGTTCATACAGTACTACTTAGATTATATAATTTAAAATAATTGCATTTTATCAAAAATATCATAAATAAAGATTAATATTATTAACATTAAAATTTAGCAGCAATAATATGTAAGCACTCAAATGCATATCATTCAATTTATTTTCCTCTATAAGTACGAACCCTCTACGGCAGATTCTATGCTTTCAATCGCTGGTTCCAGATAAGCCATATTTGATGTGAATTCTTCTTTAAGAAGCATTCCTTCACATCGAAGTTTATAACTGCAAAATAAATCAATTGATATTGATTGTGAGACTTATCAAAATAACATCTGTACATCTCTAAATAATCTAATATTTTATCTCATTCTCTTACTTTGGCAATTCTATGAGCTGTGAAAGAAATTTTTCAGCATTTCCAAGCTTGGGTCTATCCCCGCAGTAATTTCGTAAGAGTTCGATCTGAAAATTTTCAGTATTCAATTTTAAAAACTTTATTTAGATATATTTTATAATAATTCCGACTTTTCCAACCTCTTAGAACACACAGAAATAAAATGCATCTAGAAAAAAATATAGAAATGTCTCGGAAGTAAACAAATTAGTACAGAATTGATAGTGTAGTAATCTCTTACTGTACACAGAAAAATGAAATTTCAGTTACGAAAAATTAAGTTAATTTTTTCTACATTTATTTGATGTTATCTAAAGCAATCAAATTTAGAGAGTAACGTAGGGTAAAATATTTCTAAATTGGATTCTATTTAGTTTTTTACGTAAATAAATGATTTGATAAAGAAAACTATGATTTGTTATATGCTAATAAATGTGAAATTCAGTAGACAGCTTTTCACTCAGTTCCAGTTGCATAGAGGAAAAACTTGGATACGCTTGTGTATTTTTAATAATTATACATCATTTAATATTCCAAAATTATTTATTCCATTTAATCATTCCGAAACTTATTTATGAAACTTATAATCGTCAGTATAATTACATTTTGGCATCGTTTTTATGATGCCATCTGGAACTGAGTTTGAAAAATTACAAATAACAAATAACAAAAACTCGAAACCAAGAAAAATAGTTAAAATTTTTAAAAACACATTTTTTATTTCACATATGAAAGTGAGTTTATAAAAACTTTTTAATTTAATTCATATAACATTTATGTTCATGATAAAATAGTAAATTCATATAATATTTATGTCAGCACTTTAGACATTCTTAATGTCAATAATAATATTGTTAAGCCATTTCTTTTATAATTATTTGTTAGTTATTCAAATATCGATAAAATAGTGAGCATATTGAATTATCAAACATCTGCATAGAAACAAAGAACTCTATAGAGTTTAAGAAAATCAAAAATGCTTGCTATAGACAAAGGTGTTCAACTTTGGCGACAATATTTCGTTTCGAATTGATGAGTCGCTGCTGTTATGGATATCAAAGTATGCGATCAATATATTATTTTATTACATTCTTTTGAATCTGCGTGAAAAGTTTGAATTTTCTAACGTAAAAAGTAAAAAAAAAAGTTACAAGAATAAAATGTTTACTTCATCAGATTCCGGAAGGATTTTCAAAAGGCCACGCAATTTCTCAGCTCCTATTTCTTCGTGGGCTCCTCGTTTTAAAATGTCGATTATTTCATCGTTGGAACTGCAATATTTAAAAAATAAAACACATTTAAAATGTTTTTCTCTTAAACGAATAAATACATTTTCTGTCAACACATTTACTCCAATATCATTTAAGAAACTGGATAACGATAGGAAAGGAATTAAAATTATTAAAAGAAATATTTGTTAGGATCACATACTTGAAAATAAATGAAATGACTGTGAATAAAATGATAAAAGTGGTTAAAAATCATATGGTTACGGTTACGTACATTGAATGCCGCTATTGTTTGCAAACTGAGTTTAGATTTCAAAATTACGCTATGGTGAGATTAGAATCTCGCTCAACTCCAATAACATCTAGTATCAATTTTCTAAATATCGTTTATCAGCTGCAATGTTTGTAGTAGGTTAAAAATAGTTTTACAACGAGATAAAAGTGGTAAAAATCCTACGGTTACGGTTACGTACATTTAGTACATTTAATGCCGCTATGGCTTGCAGACTGAGTTCAGATTTCAAAATTACACGATGCTGAGATTAGAATCTCGCTCAACTCCAATAACATCTAGTGTCAATTTTCTAAAAATCGTTTATCAACTGCAATGTTTGCAGTAGGTTAAAAATAGTTTTACAACAAAATGAATTGCTACTTCATGCTTTGATAATTAAGAATTATGAAATACTAATGCAATTTAATACTATAACTGAACGACGAATCTGCATAAATCGCGGAGCTCGAAAAAATAGAATAACTTCTAATTCACGAAAATGGCAAGTTACGCGACTGGAGAGTTAGAGGATTTGTTACATCCATGGGCATGCATGTTAAATATAAATGAACTCGTGTTAACAAGACGCTGAAACTGGAAATTAAAAATTCCTGCTTAAGTATCGTCCATTTGATACGACTCGGAATTAATAAAAATTAACTATGAAATTAAACTGAAAATGAAAGTAAAACATTAAGCATAAATATTTTTGTATGATCATAGCACCTTAGAGATAATACAGTTTTGTCAGTTGCTTGAATGGCAATAATTGGAGAAATAGATAAGAATGTAATTGGTGATACTGACTGGAATGTATCTTTTTCAAATATTATGATCTAATAATGAGCGCCATATAAAATTTGAGCTGAGTTCTTTATTGTTAAATGAAGGGGACCAAAAAACTTAACTGGAATATTACTTCCCATCCATTTGTTAAATTACTTGCTACTCTACTTGAAAATTCTAACCATTATAGAGCTTCTGTCTTCGTGGGTTTTTTTAACAACCATTGATTATTTTTAAATTTAGTAGCAAGTTTTACATTCTTTCTTTTAAAATTTTGAACTGATTTAGGGCGAGATTTCGAAACATTTGTAAAGAGAAAAATATCTGTTTCACTCACTAAATAGAGATTTTCTAGGTTACCACAACAAACTTTGTTTAAAACGGTATTAAAAAATCAAAATTTTATTATTCAAAAAATTATTTACCAATCCATACATCCCTTAATTAAAGTTGTTTAACTGGCAATGGTGACTTAACTTAAGCAATTAAAGGAAAAGTAACATTGTAATAAATAATCGACATGAAAAAGGTTTCCATGCGATATATAAACTTCGAAGAAAGTAAATTGTTTTTGAATATATTCAGAAACATTTAATTTTTATTTAAAAATTAAAATGACCAATAAAAATAATATTGAAAAGAGTTTAATATTAGTAATTCGTGTGGAGATCTCTATTTTGGATGAAGACTTATTCTAGGAAATGTTTTGAAAAATATTTTACTGTTCTGTCAAAAACAATTCGTCATACTTTATTCTTAAACCATTTTTTTACAATTCAATGCTCCAATTTCCCTTGAAAAGTTTTGTCAAGAACAAAAAAATTGAAAATCAAATTAAAGTCTGTCGCATTAGTTAATGGTAAATAAAAATCAATCTAAATAGTGTAACACATTTTATTAAAAAAATTTAAATTGAGATAAAAGTTTATCTTATATAAATTATAAATATTCAAGAATTTTAAAAAGAAAGATTTAGTAAATGTCTTTGCCTTTTATTATCCATTTGTATGACCAAATTTTAAGTGTACCACATTCAATTTCTTTTTTCATTTAGAGAATTTCATTAATTTAATTATGAAAATTCCGCTAGGCTTAAAAGGTAAAAAAAGATAGCTGGATTCAGGGGGAAAATTCCATTAAATTCAATCTCAGTTTTTTTTTTTTTTTTTTCATTTTTCGTCAATTTATTTATGCATTGCACCAAAGCAATTTCATCCATATTGCTGCTTTATTGGTTGAAAGCAAAGCAGAGAAAGAAAGAAAGGATTCAAAATCAAATGTTCAAAGAAAATCAAAAGTTCAAAGAAAAGAAAAATATTTTGAAAAATGAAAGAAAACGAAAAAATTAATAAAGAAAACCATTTTTTTAAGTTAGATAACGTTAGAATGTTCGTAGAGAGAAATTAATTTCCACCATAATAATGGAAACTTTCTTAAGTAATCACCTTTTAAAGCTATGAGCGAAAGTTCTTCCAGTAAAAGGTTTCGAGGTTTAAAAAGAAAGAAAGTTACGACAGAAGAACTAATGAAAAATGTCTGAATGATAAAGACCATGGTGGAAAAGATAGATAACACTTCAAAGAGCACCGAATTTCTAGCATGACGACTGTAGATTTTAGTAACGGATCTCCTGCGTCGTCGAATATGAACTTGTTACTTTCGAGGCATTTCCCATTACCCTCCATTCCCCATTACTACACAGTATCTAAGTATAGAGCTTTTCAATAGATAAAGGGATCGGCTGTCCTGGATTAGCCAGTACTGTGCCGATTTGGATAAAAGATCCTAAATAAGTTTGTTTTTTACCTATGAGCAAATAATTCTTATTTAAATAAATTAAAAATTAAAATAAATGTAGTTAATTTAAGAAAGTCTATGCCCCTCCCATATTAATATAGAAATGGCTTCTTAATTTAGTGAATAATGATAGTTTCAAAGTTCTGTTAAATATTATTAATTACTTTCATTTGTAGACTCGTGATGTCATTAGCATTATTTGGAATGCCATATTTACCTTGTATCTATAACAGTACTTGTCGCTGTATGTAGGCAGCACAGCGTTTGCGCTTATTTGTGGGATATGCACGAAAAAAAACATAATTTTAAGTCGTTAAGTTTTCGATTTCTTATATTCAACGTTTTAATATGTTTTAAAGCTCTCAATTCTGATTAGAATAGCAAGGAATTAATATCAAAGTTTTAGAATTCTTATATCCAACGTTTTAATATGTTTTAAAACTCTCAATTCTGATTAGAATAGCAATTGATTAATATCAAAGTTTCAGAATTCTTATATTCAACGTTTTAATATGTTTTACAACTCGCAATTATGATTAGAACAGCAATTAATTAATATCAAGGTTTCCGAATTCTTATATTCAACGCTTTAATATGTTTTAAAACTCTCAATTCTGATTATAATATCAAAGTTTTAGAATAAGCGACATTCTTGTTTTACCACAGGAAAAAAAGGAATTGTTATAAATTATTCTTGATAACATTTTTTTAAAAGGATCAAAATTAGAAAAATATTCATATCGAAATGAAATTTATGTGTCTGAAAGGCTAATTTTAAAATTTTATGATGGTGAAAAACATAATTATATAATAAAATGTTCCGAATTTACGGCAGAAAAAAGAAGAATCATCCCATTCCTATTTCACTCCTTCCTTTTACAAGGACAGCAGTTTTTAATAGAACTGTAAATCCATCTAGATGTTAAGGAGCATGTCTACCAAATGGTAAATTATGGTATGGTACAGTCAAATAGTGCTGCTTGATTTCGTCTAGAGTTACGGAATTGTATAAGATTTAAACAATTAAACAAATGAATAAGCACACATACGTCAAAAATTTTATATCTATATATAGATGTAGATAGATAGACAGATAGAGATAGATAGATAGATCAATTGCGATAATTAGATGGCTTTAGAGAATTCCCAAAGGGATTAGATTTGCTAACAGACACTGAATGGCATCATTTTCAGTCAGATGGTTTTTTAGTTGAAGTTCATTACTGTAAGATTTAATATTGCTATTTTCGGTGCTTTCATTTGATTTATTAGGGCTATGTAGTTGAACTATTTAAATTAAAATATTGTTAAATATCAGAAAATTGTACATTTTCATGTTTTCAAACTTGCTTGCAGTTCATCCCCCCGCCTCCAATTGGACGATTGACTTACAAGTCAATAACTTTCGCAATCTTAGCAGTGAAAATATTGGGATTGTATTCAAAAGTTATATGATAATGTTTACAATTTTGTCCCAAATTACTTCAAAATTTAAACCAGTTTTTTTAAGCGCGAAATACGTAAATCTCTTCTCTTGAACAGGACTAAATATTTTATTAATTCAGTTAGCCATAATATTCATTATTTGAAAATAAATTACACAGATATTAAAGTTTGTGACTATGTACAGGATGAATTTTTCGAAAAACTTTGCAAAATCACACATTTAAAAAAATTGTACAAAACAGATTGAAGAAGCATCAATGTAAATAAAATATACCATTTAAATGTTACTCCAATTACCCCTGGGACGATGATTTCAATATCTAATCAATTTACCATGAACGTAAATTGGCACATTGATATCGGTTATTAAGTTTCAAAAGTTGTGGAAAAAAGATTGTTGTATGCTTAAGTAAAAGAGTCAAATTAAATTAGAAACTTATTTTCAAGCCTCATTTATGAATGTAGAATTTTAGGCAAGGCTTAGAAAATAAAAAGCGTTCTCTAAGATGAGAATGATACGCATTGGCACGTTTGCTATAAGGCGTGATAATCAGGTGAGATGAAACGCGCCAATTCTTGCACCCAAGAAGGCGTCGCAAATATATGTGACTCATATTCATTATCTGTTTATGATAACTGGTTGCGCCAAATCGTGCAGCTGGCAGATGGATCGAGTTAAAAAACGATAAATTAAATACTGGATGTAATTGGTTAGAAAGTAATTGCATTTCTTTTAGTTTCTAAATAGCAGCTGAAATTCTCTGTACAATGGTGTAGGTGCTGAAAAGCAATAAGACATGTTAAAACCATAGTAATTATAAGCTTTGTTTAAGTTTAAAAATCGGAGATATTTGAAAAATGGTTACACATTTTTCAAATTCTAATTCAAATCATCATTAATGTTTTAATTAACATTAATAATTTAATGTTTTAATTGAATTAATTTTAGATGATCGAGGTTGGTGGAATATCAAATAAATTTGTACCTACAGCAGAACAAAGCGTCGTCTTATACCCCCATATTCGTAACCGTTCTGGTCACTGAACGATTTGGTGGACAAGTTACAGGAAATTTATTTAAATATCAAAATATTTATAGTAGAAAAAAACACAAAATAACCATGTACTATGTAGAAATTTACATGGCAGGTGCCATTGGTAACAACAACAACAAATTTACAAGCATACATTTACAAGAAAAGGTATTGAGATAAAACCGTTTGAAAAGATTTTCAACTTTGAAAAATTACAAAAAATATTTAAAATAGTAATATGCAGAAAGATAAAATGTATGAACATGGATTCTATGCTCGCTTGTCATTATGACATATTAGATGAGGATATAGTTATAAACATCAAATAGAAAATAGTTTGGTTAATGATAACAAAGAGAAACTCTGTTAGATTGATATTTATGAATGCAAATGTATGAAAAGAGACCGAGTTTGCTCATGAAGTATTATATCAATATATAAATCTATTTATTTGAAATATTAAAAAAATCATCCCATAAAAAATTGACGAATAACAAAGAAATAAAGCATTTCAGCTTTAGTAGTCAAATTTAAACTGAAGCTTCGTTAGTGAAAAGTTTAGTATCATAACTTAGACTCCTTAGCTGGCATTTCGTTCCTTCCAATAAAAAGGAGAAAAATATTAACACAGATTCCATTAAAGTTTTGAATATCACTATTTTCTAAAGTCATTTTCTCCGGTTGTGAATCTTCATTTTAAAGAGAAGTTCCCAGTAATGATTCCGTAAGATGATACCCTGAGAAATGCTGAGGCAATAAAAATTGAAGCTCGTAAAAAGTGAAATTCTACAGCTTTGTATGTATCTACAAATATTAGGACAGCAACATTTCAGAAGCTGTCATGTGAAGAGCTGTCAAATGTACAGGCGTCCATTCAGTTTCACATGAGCAAATGGCAAGGCCATAAACACCCATAACGACTATTAAAAAGGGGCTTCTGAAAAGCACCTCATTTGCAGTTACTTCAAACGAAACTCGTGATACTTAAACACGAGATAGTTTCATTGTTTCGAAAGAACGTTATTTTTGTTCTTTATGCCGCAGAGATTCGCTTACTGGTTCTTCGTTTTAGTACTCGACGAGTGAGGTCGAAAAGCCAAGAAACGGCTTTTAAAAGAAAAAGTCGCCGTGTGGTCGAGTCAAGCAAGTAACGGAAGCTGCAAAAGCACTAAGCGAATTGGGTTTATTATCTCCAACCATCAATCATTTTAATAGTTTGTTTAAAAGATCCAACAGCTGATCAGGAGTCATAAAAGCAGTAGAGTTAGCTGTAGCTCATTTTATTGCGGCCTTTGTACTACTGACTGTTAGTAGCTTTCTCTTTTTTCTCATAAAGATCAGGGACCTTATTACGGTGAAAGATATGCAGTCGGATTAACCCTAAGGGGAAACGTATAATGGAAACCTTTTATGTTTCAGACGCTAATAAAGCTAATTTCTTTATTTTGCTGCTGATGGCCATGAGAACATGTCTCTTCTTCAAGAAAAATAGACAACCGATTTTTGTGGTTTTGGTAAAGAAACAAGATTTTTTTTAGTGTTTGTAATTCCATTAAGAAAGTTTAAAAGATTTTGCACCATATTTTACATGATTTGCATTGAAATCAGCTTATATGTGTAGATTCTTCTCAGCTGATATATATAGATACATGTGTCTTTTAAAAAAATTAACATTTACGTACATTTTTCTTTTTATTTCTTGATTCTATTGGGGTTTTTTTTTCAATTCCGACTATTATTTCACACTCTCTTTATATATATATCTTGTAAAAATTTTGAATCGTTAATAAAATGCTTTTTATTCTTCCACTTAAGTTCAAATACATTTTTTTTAACTTTTAGCTGATGACACTTGATGTTACTACAATTTTTTCAAATATTAATTCATTAATTAAATTTAATTAATTTTTGATACTTTAAGTAGAGTTTTAGCAGTTTATAATGAAAATTGAAATTAACAGGTAGTAGTTCAATCGGTAAAATGCAAGGTTTTCAGTATTTTTCACGTGAAGGTGAAGAATGCGAGTTCATTCCAACGAAAATCAATATTTTTTGATAAATTATTCATATTAATTGTTATTATTCAATAAAAAGAGACTAAAATAAAAATTTTCTTTGTTGACCTAAATAAAAATTGACTTAATTTTTTTATATATATATTATTTGTTTCTTTTTATCTTTTCTCAAAGAAGATTTTAAAAAATTCGTACAACGACGAATCTTGTTTTAAATAGCTTGGTAATCCGATACTCTGAAATCCGTTTCAACTTTTAAAAAGTTGATATTTGCAATAATTTAGAATGGGTAATATCATCAGGTCAAGAAACACAATTTAGATAACCAAGCCTAAATTTTCAATATGCTAAAGTTTTTTTTTCTTTTTTAATTATAATGAAACATTTCAGAATTGATCACGATATATTCAATGATAGCAAGATATTTAAAAAATAAATTTATGATTGTTTTGAATTTATTGCTTAATCAAGCCAAAAATATGGCTTTCTGATTTGAGATTATTCATAAATGTAAAATTTTATTTTATCCTTTAAAAACATGTTTATAATAAATGGTATTCATTTCTAAAAATATTTTTTTCCTTCAAACTAGTACTTACCTTCGAAATTGTTTCAAAAATATATTGACATTCAAACTTCGTTTTCCGTCCAAAAGATTGATCTGAAAAGATAAGAAAGAAAATCAGTTCCGTTCAATTACTTATAACGTTTGCATAAACGTTCATTTCAAGCTAATTGGAAAAATTAAAAACTCTCACTGAAAGAGTTATTTGTCTATGTTTTCAGTATTAAAAGATTAAATGCTCTTTAGAGTAAAATAGGAATTGCTATAGTTTTAAAAACAACAATGGAGGCATTTTAAATTGGAACGATTAAAGAGATTTTATTGAAGCCCATTTCTCTTCATAGTAAAAAAATTCAATAATAAAAGAGAAAATTCAATATGCAAAAAAAGAAATTAAAACTGTTAAGATTCTAGTATAGTTTTACTGAACATTTTAAAATACATATTTCATAGGAAAATGAATATGCTTTCGAATTGTTTGCGAATATGGGAGTCGTATTTAGAAACGAATTACATAAAAGTTAGTACTGAGTTCATAAGATTGCTATTTCAAAATTTTACCCATATTGTTACAGTTAAGCTGTTGATTTGATATACTTCTACAAAAAGCGAAAAATATGATACCTGAAAATCTCTAAACAGAACATATAATCAAAAATTTCAAGGCGAATTAATTCGCGTAATCTAAATATTATTTGGAATATTTACATAATAGGTTTAAATCAAGAGTTATTGACAAAGAATAGTAAATGTAAAAGTAGATTCTGTAGTAGATTTAAGTAGAATAGATTCTGTAGTAGAAAGTAGACTTTTATCATACAGTTTTGAATGTGGTATGAAATTGATAATTGTATACAAATTAAAATTTAAAGTTTTGGCACGATGTAAAAAAATAACTCTGATCGTGTTCTGTTACAGAAGCAAATAATCGACTCAAAGTCCCTAAGCAGAGAATTCGTATTATTTTTGATGTTAATAAAAATACGTGTTATAAAAATTATATAATTTTCAATTGATAAACATTAAAACAATCCATTCAATTTGTCCTTTAATCTGAAGCCCTTTTTTAAAAGAATGAATGTTATCAAAAATAAAAAATAGCCTTATATTTTTTAAATACTATATCACAACAAGTGATTATTTCATTAAAAAAATAACAGCGTTTAAAGAAAAAAATTGAGAAAAATAATTCCGAAAGAATCATTTATCTGGATTAGCTGTCCAATCTTGTGTAGAATATTCACTTAAGAGATTCAGAAACTATTAATCACGAAGATTTTTTTTCGTTCATTCGAAGTTATTAATCATGATTTTTTCGGAATTATTAATCATAAAGTAGTTTCGAATTCTCAGTTCATGTTTTTTAAAGGAATAATTTATTAATACATTTTTTCTTTATTCATGATTTTAATCTTTTAAAAGAAATTTCAGCTGTCCTCCTATACGATTAGTAAGTTGTGCTGTTCTTTGCATTTATATGAGAAACAAAATGATTATTTTGTATCTAACAGCATAATTGACAATTTTACATTCAGAAGTAAT
This sequence comes from Argiope argentata, assembly GCA_026289955.1. Taxonomy (NCBI): domain Eukaryota; kingdom Metazoa; phylum Arthropoda; class Arachnida; order Araneae; family Araneidae; genus Argiope; species Argiope argentata. The sequence continues at coordinate 8,817,216 of JAOUZG010012691.1, forward strand.
TTTTTGAAGAAGTACTTTCTCTGTTAGAAGTATACGTAGTCACGAAACAAAAAATTACGCATATGTTTTTGAGATGAAAGTAAAGTTTGCTTGTTCTTGTTATTTTTAGCTGAAAGGTTGTTGTTATTTATTATCTTTAATTGAAAAATTGTTATATTAATGATGTTATTGATTTAGAAAATGAAACTAAGATACAAATAATTAAAAAGAAGGAACTATTGTGGAATATAAAAAATATAGTGATCAATTTTTATGACTCAAATAATAACTAACATCCTTATATATTTAACATTCTTGTATCTGAATTATACTAGCGGGTGACCGAGCTCCGCTCGGAGAAAACAGGTATCGAAGCTAACTCGAATATTTAAATTTTCAATTGTGATTTATCAAAACAATACATGCCGTATTTAGTAAAAATATCAAAGTTATCCTTATTTTTTTCTGATGAATGCTGAAATGTCGGAAATGTGGGGCGATTTTCGACTTGGCAACCATTCCTCGTATTATAGAATAAGATAAAATTAAAACTTAAGCTCCAAGCATGCGTTACGAGTAAAAGGGAAAAATATTATCTTATTAATATGTTGCCATCAGATTGACAAAAACTCAAATTTAAAAAAATAAATTATTATTGCGCATTAAACATATAAAAATGCAATTTTCCTCACGTGTCTGCATGAAATGAAAAAAAATATTTATGAATATTGATATAGATGACAGCACGTTACCACTTGAAAATTTAAGTAGCCATTATGGCGAACTAATAAAGTTTGAAAATATCATATCTGTAACTCCGAACTGCTCAACCGTAGCGCTTCAAAATCGGCGCCAATCGATTCCACGTGGCCAAAAACCCCTGACCCCCAAGTTTACCGGAGTTTATTAATTCTGGGGCGATTTTCGACTTGACAACCATTCCTCGTATTATAGTATAAGATTTAACCTAATTAACCCTATTATCCAATTCCCAATTATCAATTAATGCTATTGCGCAAATTTTCACAAAGGCCGCGGTGGCGTGGTGGTAAGGTCTCGGCTCGTGAGTCGTAGAGAATCTGGTTCGAGACCCGATTCCACCGAAGAACCGTCGTGTAAGAGAGTCAGTTGTATATTAAAATTCGTCAGATCCAAACGTCCTCCAACTAGTGTGGTGTGGAGGGCGACGTGCCCGCTCAGGTGTGATCCTCTATATCTGACCGCGGTACAAAATTGTACGAGATCCATCCCAAAATAGCCCTAGTGTTGCTTTACAACGAGAGGTTAATATAACATTTGAAATGAACATAAGACCGTATATTCATATCAAAAGTGAAAAAAAAGTTAATAGTTGCGAAAAATTAAGTTTATCTTCTTTTCGCAATATTTGGGAATAGGGACAAGTGATGCTATTCGTTAAACGAGAACATTATAGTACATGCACTGCTGATAAAACCCACAAATTCAAGATGACGCTAAGAGATCATTTATGTGAAGCCAGCTATTTTACCACCACTGAACTGTGACGCTAAGTTATCAGATGGGATTCATGCGTGTTATCTTTCACTGGATGCCTTGTTGCTTGTAACCATTAATTATGCTTTATATGTCACCGTAAAATTAAACTAATAGTTTGAAATTCAAAGAATGAATGGATACAATGCTGCACCTTTTTCAATACCTACTCTTAGCTCATACTCTCCAT
>JAOUZG010012691.1:8823899-8848064 GCA_026289955.1 Argiope argentata
CTTTTTATTCATCCACTCAAGTTCAAGTAAATTTTTTAAAACTTTTAGTGGATGACATTTGATGTTAATACAGTCTTTTCCAATATTAATCCATTAATTTTTTATTAATTAATTAAAAACTAACTTCCCCGTCAAAAAATTTCATTTCCCGCTAAATAAGTAACGAATTCAGTTGTTTTTTTCCTCACCTTAATTGCACTGCCTCAATTGACGTTGAAAATTCGCGACTAGTATAATTTTTTTAATCAATTATTTATAGTAATTGTAATTATTAGGCTCAGACAAGCCTGGTTGGTTGGGCGTTGGATTCGCATACTTTGGGATGCGAGTTCGAACCCGCCAGTCGAAGACTCTCCGTGTGTGTTTGTGGTGAACGTTACATCTGTCATGGTCACCAAAACCTCTATCTCAAGAATTTAGGAAGTAATGGTCAAAGGCTATCTCTCTTTGTTCCAAATCTAAATTAAGATCTGTTGTAAAATGAATGAAATGCATGAATGAAGTTCGTCCTTTAGAAAGGGCTCGCGACGTGTGTGATCTAGAAGTCAAAATTCTGCCCTCGGGTGCTCAGGAGTCTATAACCTCAGAAGTTACTGCACCCCTCCTTCCGTTGTAAAGCGGAACATGAACAAGAATTGTAATTATTTAATAAAAAGTAACTAAAATAAAAAATTTCTTTGTTAACCTAAGTAGATTTAAATTTTTTTTATGTTACTAGTTTTACTTAAGTCATGACAAAAACAATCTTAAAAAATGGATAGTCCAAAATAATATAACAGAATCCCCATAGTATTAAAAAAGGGAATAAATCTAACCCTGTATTTATATTCTAAGACTTAATCAATAATTAGAAGCTCGAATAGAGTTAGAGTTTCTTAATATTTTTGTTATTACAGCAGATGTACCTTTTTGACAGATAGACTTGGAAAGATAAATATTTTTCATCGTTTAGGTGCTCACGTCAAAAGCGATTACATAATTCAGTATCAAACCTAGAATCTTTTTTGGTTAATCGGCTAGAAGTTTACCAACTGGGAAACTTTCGACAAACTTCTCCCAAACCTGAATCATATTTGATTTCAGCACGCTGGGTGAGCGAGTATGTGTCAGCCAGCATTCATCCTCCGTCTTGGGATTCCTGTCACGTCGTCTTTTGCCGGCAACTCGATACAAGCTATCTTTAGTGGGAGGTTGACACATTCTCTTATTAAATATATAATAATTGTGAGTCATGACTCCAGGTGGTTCTGACCTTAATTTCAGCCAATTATCATGTACGCCTGCAATTTTCTTTGCCAAATAAGTTTGTAAAGAAACTCCTCCTTATGTGCTTTAATTGGTATGCTTTAGAAGTGGATGCATACATAATATTCGCTCCGAAATTCAGAAAACAGTCATTCTTTCAGAAATATTTATTTACTTATGATGTAACCTCCTAAATAATTTTCCAGAATCTTATATCTGTAAATTTATATTTAAAAATATTTTCTCATATTTTTAAAGTATACAACTTAATATAAATGCTTTCCATCATATATTGCGAATTCCTTGTATGTTGAAATTTTCATTTAATGGCAGTAGTTTTTTTTCTCCAAATAATGGTAGCTTGGAATGAATTATATCAAATATGAAACTCATTTTTTAAAAAAAATAAGCTAATGAAACGTTAATATCCACTATGATTATTCATTCAATGCAATTTAACCGTTCTTTGTTTTAAAAAGCTTTTTTCATCAAATATTTTTATTATTACAGGCAGTTGCAGAAGTTTAGATTTCAACAATAAAAATAAACCCAGTTGAGTTAAAAGATAATCCTAATTTCCACAACAAGAAAATCCATAGACTATTAAGTTATTACAAGCTTTGGATCTTTTCCTTTTCTTTTTTTTTCACACATGCATATTAAGTTATCACAATCTTTGGGTCTTTTTCTTCTTTTTTTTTCTTTTCTTTTTCTTTTTTCTTTTTCACACATGCCATCATTTTATATTTCAAAGATACATACGAAAAATTCAAATTTTTCATTGACTTTGAAAAAAATGCACAAGAAAATAATACATTATTATTCCAATCTATATCAAGTTAGTGATTAAATGTCAAACTTTGTCAGTGATAGGATGCGGTGACCTGGTAGCAAGGTCTCAACTTGTGAGCTATAGGGTTTCAAGTTCGAGGCCCAATTCCACCGAAAAAACATCGAGTAAGGAGTTAAGTTGTAGGTTAAATCTGTCACGCCCAAACGTCCTCCGGCTGGTGTGGTGTAGAGAGGGGGGTGGAGTGCCAACTCAGGTGTCGTCCTCGTCATTTAACCATGGTTCAAAATTACGAGGTTCGTCCCAAAATAGCCCTAGTGTTGCTTTGAAATGGGACGCTAATATAACTGAACAAAACCGTCAGTGATAGTGTTGATTCGATTGCAAAGAAGTAGTATACAATACAATATTCGAATACTTTTTTCCCAACCGGATCAATATCATTAAAATAAGAATTCACAATTTTCTTTTAAGGTTGTTCATCTACATAAAGTATCATCCTCTTCAAATCGGTAACTTTGTATATAATTCTAATTGGCCCTTTTCGATAATTCTTTTAATTTTTGAGATAGAGAATCTTAATTCCTAATTTCCCCGTGAGAGGGCGCCGTGAATACATCCAACAAGCATTTGTTTTGCTACGCGCAGATGCATTTTCCCAACAGTCGCATTAGTTGGCGTATCAAATACCAATATAACTAATACGATTTCTATTTAGTATGAGCAATCTAAAAATCTGACCTAAACTTCTGAAAAGAAAACAATAACGTTTTAAAAATATTTGCTCTTGACCGAGAGAAGTTATAGTTATTATTATACCAAGTAGCATAGAGCATAAATAACATTCTGAAATGGTCTATTCACTAGCATTCAAAAAAGTCCAATTCATTCATTTCCAGTTTTGCTTTAATAAATAAAAATGTTCAATATAAATAAAACCTTTCAAGTAAAACAAAAAATTTCATTTTTTCAGTACTGGATTTACGTTTGCAAGCGTTGTCCAGAAATTCTAATTAAAAATATTGGAATTTTGTCTACCATAAAGCTGGACAGACGGACGTCGAACACTTTTGATCAAAACTACTTATGAGTGATCTAGTGAGCAGATTTTAGAGAAGGTCAGAAGCATCATTACTAACTTCAGCTCTTAAGTGTCGAAGACATTCCTCATTAAAGTAACCTTCTGTGAAGTAACCTTCCTGGTAGCCGACGTCCTGGAACAGGAGAAGCGCGTCTTCCCAGCAATTTAGGTGTCCTGTGTTCAATTCCTGGTTCAGGCATGGTTGTTCTCTGTCTGTTCTGTCTGTGATTTCTGTGTGTAATGTGTTATAAAATTACTTCTGAAAGCCCAGTGTGATACTTAGTGGTGCGCGAGTGTTTTCCAAATGTTCAACAAAAAAAGTATCCTGGTACGTAAAGCAGGAAGTGCTCACAAAATTCTTGCAAAACTGTTGCTAAATTGTTGCTTGTTTGGATTTCAAATACATTAGGTCCAGATTTGGCTAAGCTAAATTAAGTAATCCGACCAAAACAAGTTTAAATAAAAATGTAGATGGAAAACTTTCGTAAGATCCTGTATATTATGCAAGGTATTTGAATATCACCGGAAAAACCATAGAGAAGAGGAATAATCAATCTGAGTACTTTATATACAAAAAGTCTAAAGAAAGAAACGTACTAAAGGTTTAAAAAACCATGTCTCTTGATTTTAAGAAAAACTGTATTGGCTATTGGCTATAAAAATAAGCTTTAATATAAACAGGAATAGTGGTACTTGTTTATAAGACGGTATTTGCATTAGCAGATCCAAAAATTACTACATGCATTTCGAGGAATTGCTCTTGCGTTTTGAGATGAGTAAACGCCTATGATTCAATATCGTTATGTCCCCAAAAGTGAAGGTAGTATTCAAAATAACGATTAAATCACTTTCTAAGATAACTAGGGTTTGATAAATCAGTTCCAGTAAAAATTCTCTGAGCATGTGATTTTGGAGAACATTAAATTTGCCTTCGGAAGTCTAACGTAATCACACCGATGTAACATAGAAATTTGGAGAATGGATTACGACCTCATGTGTTGTCTTCATCAAACGAATTTAGTTCAAAATTGCAAACTTTGTCCCAAAATAACCTTGTATCTTTAAATAGAGATGTAAATATAGCATATATAACAATATAGCTATTTAGGAATTTTGTATGGCACTCTGGATTATATCTGTACATTTAATACTGAATGAAAGAACTGATGTATGCGCTATACGTTTAAAAACAGGCAACTAATAAACCGTATTATATAAATATTTATTAAAATTGCTATATTAAAATGTCTAATAAATTTTCATATAAGTCCTTAAAATTCGTTCATTTTGAGTAAAGTCAAATAAATAAAAAATAATTGTTGAATTGATATGAACGATAACATTCCTGCGATATCAATTCATAATTTGACATAACCCCAAATTTACCATTTCAATAGCTAAACTATAATTAAGTAAATTTTTCATTGCATTCACCGACGATATTTGCATGTGACCTTTTAATTTATGCTTTCCTTTGGTAACTCGTAGTGTAAAGTTTCTTCAAAGTAATAAGTATTTTACCATGTTGTAGTAAGCAATAATTACTAAAAGATGTTATTGAAAATGCTTTTAAAAAATGTCACTCTGATTCTGTCAGCGGAAAGAATTTCAGCAAAGGTTGTCACGTTTGTGTCACAATGAAGCTGCGGAAACCAACTCTCATAGACAGCTTTCTCTTTACACTAAACTTCCTCATTCTGTCCATTTTGACACGTTTCTCGGAAATTTGTCCTCGCCAGCGTCAACACTCATGTTAAATAATGTCACAAATTAAGAAATTTTCCTTCCGGTTCGTCTGGTTCTGAGATTTGCAATTATTTTCCAGTCACTCACCTCTGAGGATTCTCTCTTTTTTCTGTCAAGACTGTCCCTTCCATTCTTGTCATTTCGGGTTCCGAGCCTCGGTGATTGTTGACCGTTTAGCATACTTTGCTGGCAAAATAAGCCTTCCATCGTCTCAAAATCCAAATTGTTGGGGCTACCATCATGAGCTTTAGCAATGAGGGACCACAAATTGGTACGTCCAACAACCTGAAGAGGAAAAAATATGATGAATTAGCAAAACTACAACCTAGAATTTATTGAATTATACCACAGAGAAGAACTTTTAAAATTTAATCCATTTACGATTCACTTCTGGTTGGAAAAAACTTTAGCAATCAAGATATCAACTTCTGAAACTTCTGAACGTGACCTCAAAACTGCTAACAAGGAAATTAGACCAAACATTATTATTTACAAGATTTTAATGAAATTTTTCAAGTTAAAATTCTTTTTTCTTTATTAATTTGATTCCAAATACTGAAGTATGAAATAAAAACGTCCCATAGGAAATTTATTGAACTTGATATTCTACGACAAACCTCTTTTTGGAATAGCGACCTACAGTTTTTAAGAAGCGCTATAGTAAAGGAAATTTGAAAAAGAAAATTAGATAGAAAGATAATTATTCGCTTCGTCATCATAAATTGAAGAGTATAAAAAAATTCTTAAAGTGAATGCTATTTTCTGAAAAAGATCATTTCAGATAAAATCCGGTTCGCGAAAAATTTTACATTGCTTTCTTTTTTTCAAATTCTGTAATTTTTGTAAGCAAATATTATTAATAAAACCATTTTCTATGAAACATTTCAAAAAAACAACAATTTTTTTTATTTCTTTATTTATCGTTACCTATTCATTATAAAATTGCTTATTTAATATCGATTTTTGGAATTGCAGCCCAATTCTTCGGATAAAAGTCCAACAAAGGAACCTTTTATTCCACCGAAAAGGATGTTATGAATGGAAAAAAAGCTGTGAGTTATAATATGAGTTTAAATTATTATTGTAAATGGATATTTTTTATTTACCTTAAGAGTCAGTTTTAGAGGTTATATATTGGAATTTGTTTCAAAAATTACAAAACATTTACTATTTACATTTAGTTAAGTAATTGTCGTTTAGATAATGTTTCAAAAATTGTAAACAATTTACTATTAACAATTAGCTAAATAATTTTCTTTTAGATTATGTTTCAAAAATTGCAAAACAATTTACTATTAACAATTATCTAAGTAATTTTCTTTTAAACAGTTTACTATTAACTATTAGCTTAGCAATTTTCTTTTATATAATGTTTCAAAAATTGTAAAACAATCTACTATTAACAATTAACTAAGTAATTTTCTTTTAGATAATGTAATAATTTAGCTAAGTAATTTTCTTTTAAACAATTTACTATTAACAATTAGCTTGGTAATTTTTTTCTAGATAATGTTTCAAAAAATGTAAAACAATTTACTATTAACAATTAGCTAAATATTTCTCTTTTAGATAAATATTTTAAAATGCAAATGGAATCTTGATCCTCTCAGTCTTAATAAAGCATTCTCAATATCTCGTAACATAATTTAATTAATCACAAGAAATCAAATGCTATGCATATTAAGAAATAAATTAGTTTAAGCATAATTTTATAGAACGTTCTGAAGGAATGCATTTTGAAACATTCGAAATTAATTTGTATTCTATTGAAAATTATCTGTCACTTATGTTTGATGTAAAAATTGATAAAACAAATGAAATTATATGCGTAAAGAAATGTGGGCAAAGCAATAAATAAAAAATATCACCTAAAGAATGTATAAGGGTATATGCAATGCACTGAATCGAGAAGAGGGGATCCAAATCACAAGAGATTACAGTACAACCTTATTTCCCCTCCTTTGTGGCTTTCCGGGACTCTTTGAAGTCTTCTCAATTTACCGATATTTTGCGGGAAGCTCCCGACCAAAATCCACAGGCGAGTGTAGTCTTTTTTAGGAGGAACATTTTATCCCAAAGATTTTGCATGGCCCAGAACCCACATCAACTGCAACTCTGTGGTGGAATTGAATAATAAAAAGAACAAACTTGAGATCTTTCATCAGGACATCACGGATCTCATTTGGAAGAAGAAAAGAAACTATATTTTCACTTCGCTCATCTAGTTTTACTCGTCCTTTTATAGCACTAAAATATTGTCATCTTTATATTGCTCTAATTTTTTTTGGCATGCATGAACGACTATAACGCCTAAATTACATAGTTATTATCATCAACCCAGTAAATAAATACCTTTTACATCAGATATATATGCTTGGCATTGTTGTTGTTTCTTAGGGCACTTGCCACGGACAAGCTCGCTGAGGTAGTCAGCGATTTAAACCTAATCAGCGTCTCTTGTTTTGTTATAGCGCCAACTAAGGCCAAGGGTTCGACTTTGGTTACTCACTCATCATATACGCTTGCACAGCCCCTTTTTATAGGGGGGGAGCACATTAACATACCTTAAAGGTAAAACACAGAGGAACAACCATGTCCGAACCGAGACGTCCATATCACGGGGAAGACGCGCTACCCGTGTGACAGAAAGCCGGTATGTTTAGTATTCAATGATAGAAACTTAATCTCATAATCGTTCCAGCATTGGTTTTAAACTTTTGAGACGGTTATTTACCACACCTTAGAAAATAATACTGCAGATTTCTTTGGATTGAAAAGTATCCATAATGCATAAAACAATGCATTTTTTTAAAATTAATATTTTCTTTCTTGAAATTAGTTGCATTTAATTTATTTTTTACAGGAATAATAAAATATATTCGATAATCTATATATCCTTTTTTAGAAAACGGGAGCGTAGTTTTTACGAATGTTAAAAATTACGACAGTATCATGATTCTCACCTTGTTACTTGGTATCTTTGTCCAATTCAGAGATTTCATTTTATTTTTCGGCTTGGGGGTAGCTTGCTGGGGTAGTTTTACTTGAGGCACTTCGGCAGTGGGAGTCAAAGGCTTAGCAGAAACAGCACGGGGTGATCCAGGAGGTGGAGGTGGAGGCGGAGGTCCTCCTAAAAGAGGTGGTGGTGGCGGTGGCGGAGGAGGTGGTGGTCCTCCACCACCTGGTGGAGGAGGAGGTGGCGGAGGTGCCGCTGGTGGTGGTGGAGGTGGAACGCCACCATTAGATGGAGGGGCAGGAGTAGTGGTGAGTTTTGGTGGTGGTGAAATTGCTCTGGACAATGTTGCTAATAATTCTGGACTGAAAGCCATTGAGGAATTTGTAGGGCTAAGTATACCAGGAGTTTTGGAACCTTCAGGTGCTCCAAAGGATAACTGTAGAGGAGTCCGCTTTCGTGTTCTGCCATCCGTTGGAGCGCATGAAACATCTCCATTGTTATGGCAAGAACATAAACAGCGTCCTCCACTTTCCTGGAGTCCTCGAAGTAGCTTGTTCAAACTGTGGTGATAACTTGGAGCTCTCAAAAGTTTCTCCGAGTCTTCTTTTGTTTCGCAGAGAGTGGCTCGATGAACGAGTTTTTCGGCAGTGTCCCAAATAATGTCAGATATTGGCAAGGATGTATCCACACGAAGTAGGTGCTGTAAAATACTCAGGAAAGGAACTTCTTGCGGAGTTTCAGCAACCTGTAAATATTTTTAGTAGTCAGATTTTTATTCATTATTTGATAAGTAAATTTCATTTTTTCTTATAGCAATCACTTAAAAATAGTGGAAATACGAAATAAATAGTTAAAACCGTTTAACATGTACAACTATAAAGATTTTTCTAATACCTCATCTTACGTGAATGAAGATAAGGTTCATAAAAAAAAGAAAAAGAAAAGAAAAAAAGAAAGAAAAAGAAGAAAGATAGAAAAAGAAAAAAAAGAGAAAAAAAGAGGAGGGGGGGAGAAAGAAAAAGAACTTTCTGGAAACCGAAGCTTAAAAATATACTAAAATTATTTTTCAGCTATTCTGAAACTTTAACTACATAGTAGGCATTGCATGTTACATTTCTCTTACGTCTTAATTAATTAGGTAACTTTGCATTTATACGACTTAGCTCTGAAAAAATATACCTCACAAATTTAGTATTTTGTTTCGCTCCCTTTTTTACTTCCAACTTTTATGCTCTTGCAGCTAGTCAAAGGTTAATATTACACGATCAGTATGTTTTTTATATTAATGCCTCTCAATTAATATTATGTTAAAAAGAATTCAGCCAACTAAACTTAGAACAAATAATGATTTCCAATATTTAGCTGCATGATAGTTTAATTCGCACCTTAGATACATTTATATCCACACAAAAATATAATATTTAAATTATCCTTTGATAAAAATGTTAAATTTAAGCGTTCCGGTTCCTGTATTCTCAAATATTCTACAATATGGAAAAGAATTCATTATAATTTATATTTCTCTGTCTCTGTGACGTTAGTAAATTTTAAAATATAATAGTTTTGTCAAGTTTTTTTTAATTTTAAAATTAGGTGATATTCCGCAAGCTTTTTCTAATACTGACGAAATTCTGGTAATATTAAACAAAAAAAACTTCGTTTGATTTGATTTCTGATCAGATTAAAAATTAAATGCATACAACCTTTTGTAGCTAAATAAAAAGCAATTTTTCAGAAAGTTTTCTATTAAATTTGCTTGAATAAAATAAGATGATTGACAGAAAACCGAAAGGAAATTTTTTAATAGTAAAAGAAAGGCATGAAATCAATAATATTTAAATAATGTTTGTTAACGACTTACCTGTCTTAGTATAGCATAAAACACATCTTGATGGCTATTTAAATCCACTCCATTGGGACCAGTGGATTGGCATTCATCGGATATTCTGTGCTCATCAAAAATATCCAATTGCACAAACAACTCGCTATCTGTACTCTCTGCAAAAGTAGTTCTGCCAGAGAAAAAACGTGCATTATGTTAACATATCTGTTCACAGGAGATGGATATAAGTTTATAATATACATTTGTGTAATTGCACTCTTTACATTCCAAGGAAATGATAATGATATATAAATTTCTATTTACGAAAAGTAATTTTTTTCTAAATAAACATAATGTTTAAAAAACGCAGTAAATAATATAAAACAATTTACCTGAGTCTGCTTATAGCATCCAAAATCTTCAAACCTATTAAAAATTATAAATTAAACTTAATTCAAGGAACTCTTGACATATATAAATATATAATCATTTATATATTCATGTACATGCATTTTGCATAGTTAACAACTTTAATTGACAGTTGTCCCACTTTTAAGTAAAATTTCTTGGCATAGATATGAATTACAACAGTTTCATGTTCTTAAAAATATTATAAATATGAAAAATTAGTTATCTAATGTTTTTCCATTTCAGGTATAGGTACCGCCATAAAGTCTCTTATTATGGCTGTATGGTAATTCATTTTCTCATGATACTCGAAAATTCATTGAGAATGGAGTTTCAAACAATGATTGAAAGGAAATATTATTATGTACATCATATGTGTGTGTGTGTGTGTGTGTGTGTGTGTGTGTGTGTGTGTGTGTGTAAAATCTTGTTCAAATGTTCAATCGGTTATAAAATACTTTTTATTCATCCAATCAAGTTCAAATAATTTTTTTTAAAAAACTTGTTGTTTGTAGTGGATGATATTTTATGTTAATAGTTTTTTCAAATATTACTTCATTAATTTTTTATTAACGAATTTTAAAACCAAATTTCTAGCCAAAAATCTTCATTTCCCGGTCGCTAAATAAGTAATGAATTAAGTTTGCCTTTTCCTCACACTAATGAGGTTAGGCTTAACGTGTTTTCGGCTGATTATTTTAAAAGATTTTGTTTACTTTCATAATGTTTGATGCATTTAAAATTGAACATTGTTAATTAATCGACTTTTCCAATTCATTTTGAAGTACTTTTAAATTAAAATTATACAGAATAAAGAAAATAAGAAAATTCAAATCTGTATTGTGTTCCCCAAATGGTGTAGAAATATCCCGCATTTTGCGTTGTCACAATTGTCTTTGCCTCCTCAATTGGCGTTGAAAATTCAACGCTAGTATAATTTTTTGATCAACTATTTATAGTAATCGTAATTGTCAAGCCAGGATTGTCTGGTTGGCAAAGCGTTGGATTCACATTCCTTGGGTTGCAAGTTCGAGCACAATATATAGAAAGGAGAATAGAAATTGACATTGAAATTCTCTTTCTATTTTGCAGCTTAATATGGAGATTCAATCATATTTATATTAACTGTAATTATCTAACAAAACGTAACAAACAAAATGTTTCTTTGTTAACCTAAGTAAGAATTGATTTTAAAAAATTGTTTTTTATATTATTTGTTAATCGATAACTCATTGCAACGTATTTTTTATTATAAAACGTGAGGAAAAAAGAAGAATTTTTGTCTGAAATAAAAAAAAAATCATTCAAGACTGAATCACTGAATGATAATTTTTTTTTTCATTGGAGAACAAAAATTCATTCAAAACAATAAATAAATCATAGTTGGATTTAATATATACATTATTGGCATCCAACAACATCGCCAAACTGTCACACGTTTCTTAAATATCAAAGTTGGAACTGCTTTTAGTGTATTACTTTCGCAAATGTTTCCTTGAGACTAGAAACAATCCCGTGATCGATTCAGTTTCCTGGTTCCCTCGCTATTATTGGGCTGAAACAAGAGCGAATCTGCTGGAAATGACGTGACATATAAATTTACTGACCGATGAATTCATTCCGAATTCGAATCCTGTCTTTCAATGACTTGGATGATATGATGGTGCAGTTGACAAAGGCGACCACTGCCGAGAGGTAATCCAGATCAGAGGAACTGCGCAATTCGTCCACTACGACCTTGAAACGGTACCTTTCTTTCTTGCTAGCCTAGAAAGAAAAAAAATTGCGGACGTTTTAACGTTAGTACTTGATTTGTGTTTCTATGAATAACAATTAAAAGTTGAGCTGTAACAAATTTATTTTTAATAATTATTCTTAATTAAAATTCTAAATTAAACTCTAATAATTATTCTAAATTAAAATTAAAATGCAAAATTAAAAAAATAATAATAATTCCGAATTAACTCTTTCGGTTTTATTAGATAAAAAAATGACAGACCTATCAGAAAACTGCCGTACTAACATAAAACTAATAAAAATGTAGTGATGTATCTGTGTTAACCTGATTTGAATGGGGATATAAATACATTATATTAAAATGAAATCTTCAACATGATGTCACATATTTCAAAAACGCGAGTTTTGAAAAATGGAGTGAAAAATTTATGAAACTCCAATTTATGCAAAAAAAAAGAAGTGAATTTAAAAAAAATCCAGATTTATCAATAACCTACCTTGCTAATATAATATGAATAGAAATGTGCTAGTGCACTGTGCTAACTTGATTTGAATGGCGATCTAAATACTCTAAAATGAAATCAACATGATGTTACATTTTTCAAAAACGCGAGTTTTGAAAAATGATGCAAGAAATTTATGAAATTCCTATTTATTCAAAAAATTAAGGAGTTTAATTAATTTAGATTAATTAAATAAGAAAACAAAAAAAATCCAAGAGAGGAAAATAGAAAGCTGCTATTCAAAGTAGGTTTTTCTAAATTACGATCTTCTAAATTGAATCGAAACATAATTTTGTCAGATTTTTAATTTTAAATTTCAAAAATTAAGAAAAATACCTTATAAAACATCATAGTGAAACTAATCAAACACTGCATAAAATTAAGAGCTTTTCATTAATAGTTTGTTAATGATTAATTTATATTTTTTAGGTTAGTTTACATTCCTGCAAAAATAGGACTATCTGAATTAGATTGTCAGATTATAAAAACGGTCAGCCACGGTCAGATGACGAGGACGACACCTGAGCAGGAACTCTCTCTCTCCACACCACGCCAGGGTGAGGAAAGACCTTCTTACCCTCTTACGCGATGACTCTTCTTTGGAATCGGGTTTTGAACCTGAAAACCCTTCTGCTCAAGAGCCGAGGCGTTATCACCAGGCCACCACGGGCCAACTAATCGTATGAAAAAGACGAGGGCTTTTCTAATTGAACATTTATACTTTTAATTTCAGTTTCAAATCTGTCTGATATAATATTTTAATATAATTCTACTATACTCTTAATTACGTTTCGAAAAATACTTTTACCGTTAATTTTAGATGGCTGCAGATGAGACAAACAAGATGAGATGATTATATTGATGACAATTGCAACGCAATAATTATTTAAAAAATTGTTGACTTATGAAAAGGATATATTCTCAAAATAAAAAAGAATAATGATAAGTAAAAAACATAATAATTATAAAAAAATTAACTAATGAAAAATATATGTTCTCAAAATAAAATGGATAATGATAAGTAAAAAATATTAAAAACAAAATATTATTGACTGTATTAAAATATTTATGAGTCTAGAAAGCTTAAGATTCTATTTTATTTCACAGAATTTAATCATGCTAACATAAAAAATAAAAACTCCGTATTAATTATTGCGCGTGCCATTAGATGTAAGGATATGACTATTTATTGCCATTATATAAGCCAAAATGAGAGGAAAATGATTTTAATATAAACCAAAGTTTTAAACATAGAATTAAAACCATTCATTACATATTAAATATGGATTTAAAAGTCTGTCAACGATTGTTTTGGCGATGACAAATAGAATTCGGATTAATCGTTGGCCAGTTTGAAAATAAATAAGAAGATCTAGAGTTGTGGTATATCGATTCATCGCGATTCACTTTACTGGGCCCCCTTTTTACTTTGCCGCCTGTTGACAGGGCCGTACAGAGCTGGCGGGGAAAGAAATACCAGCGGGGAAACAGCTGGGTTCTGCGGCTGATTCCCCTCATGATTCATTTTTCTTTTTTCTTTTTTTAATGTACGTTGTAAAGTTATCTTTAAGTGTTTATCATGATTTATAGTCGAAACCGTTTTAATGAGAATATCCGAAAAGAAAGTATTCTACTTTTTTATTTTTGTTTTTATTTATGTATTCCTTATTTTGTTGTTGTAGGTCTCAATCTTTTGGGATGTACAACTTTCTTTCCACTATGATAAAAATCTTTCGTAATTTTATATTTACAAAAGTTGAATCATTTTCCCGTGATCATTGATGTGCATTTTCATCAAAAAACTAAGAATGCAGATGAAACGTGATTAAATGATTAATGGAAAGCATACATCTATTTAAATTAATGGCTTGCGGAATTATAATGAAATATCTTAATTAAGATAGTTTTCATAGCTGTTTTTTTAAAGAAAATATCGAAGGAATTTGTATTGCTTCAAATAATATCGCAAAATCACATCTGAGGTCAGAACCAATTATTTACTCTGTCTGTTTTTTTTAATACAATTAATTTTATATAGAAGTAACAGAGTGAAAAAGGGTTAGAAGTTTTTATTCGAAAATTCGATATCTGGCTCATGAAAAAAAAATTCATGTTGAATAATGAAACATCTAGAAGTAAGAAGCTTTTAATTTGAAAAGGTGTTAAGATCGCTTCGATAACATGATTTGATGAATTAAGTTATCTAAAACTCTGAGGTGATTAATTAATCATTGGGTTGGGCTTTGTCGATTTATATGCCAGGCATGGTTGTAATACAGAATTTTCTTATTGCTGCCTTTTAAACATAGCGAAAATTATATAATAAATTGTTTCGATACTTTAGATATGAATATAGATAAATTGAGAACATTCCACTCATTAAACAGGCTATTACTTCTGAAAAATTTGTTTCCTTAAGTATTTTAATTTCAGAAATTTGCTTTAACTCTAGAATATATTTTTGTTGTCCCATTTGAAACAATATTAACGCCTGGACCAATTGTTTAAAGACAAAAAAAGTTATGTTATGCAGGTAAATATGTGCAATCATATACAGATGGTACTAGCAGATATTTTTAGAGGCCGCATATAGAAACCGCCGCATATCTTTTTACGCAGAATACGTTTTATAAAACATTAAAAAATTGAAAGTAGACCTCCTAAACAAATACATACAAACAATTAATATTAGTAGTATATTTAATATGCTAATAATGCTAATATTTCAAAAATAAAATGTAAAGTTAAACTGGCTTTCGATATTTTTCAGCAA
The DNA here is from genome assembly GCA_026289955.1 of Argiope argentata. Lineage (NCBI taxonomy): Eukaryota > Metazoa > Arthropoda > Arachnida > Araneae > Araneidae > Argiope > Argiope argentata. Next base: position 8,838,961 of record JAOUZG010012691.1, read on the forward strand.
GCTTTATAATCCCTTTCTATGAAATAATGAATTAAATACTTTTGCCATGAACATTTTAGAATAAATTTAAAAAAGAAAAAAAGAAAAGAGAGTTAACTCACTCGATAGTGTTCCAAAGTATCTAGAGCTCTTTGGTAACCATCGCTATTGTAGACGCAGAGAGCACTCAGGAGTTCGAATATTTGTTTCTTGTGAGCTGCATTCGCTGTATCTAAACCTAAAATTCAAAATAAAAATGTTTAAAAAATAAACTTCTTTTTTATTTTATACAGTAAAAATTTATTAAACCCTTTTGTATTTTATACTGTAATGCTTTTGAATATGCTAGGAATATATATCCTGAATCACACGAAAAATTATTTTTAATTATCGATTGAAATCAATGAATTTGAATTCATCAATCGAAATCAAAGGACTAGAAATTATCAATCGAAATCAAAGGACTAGAAATTATCAATCGAAATCAAAGAACTTGAAATAATCAATAGAAATCAATGAATTCTAAATTATCAATCGAAATCAAAGAACTAGAAATCATCAATCAAAATCAAAGAACTAGAAATTATCAAACAAAATTAATTAATTCGAAATTATCGATCAAAATCCATGAATTCGAAGTAAACAATCGAAGATTATTTGTCTCCAAATGTATTAAATTTAATAAGTCTTCGTATTTGTTACTTTATGCGATTACAAATCCTTATGGTCAAAGTTTGATAAAAAAAATGTAAGTATATATATTTAAGTATTTGATTATAAACAGAAATAAATTATAAAAAACTTGGTATTTAAGCGAGTCAAATTATTGAATCTAATAAAAGACAGCTAAAAAAGAATTTTAAAAAATTCTATTAGTAATTTATGGAAAAGAAATCGGTAGCTTATGTATTCAAAAAACATTTTACTTCAATTATTTAATTACAAACCAGAGAAAACGTTTTATAATTCTTATTTTAAATTTAGCAAAACTTTTAATTTTGATTTGAAAATTAAAATTCTCTTTGCGTCTCTTCAGTTCCTGATTTTGCTAATTATATCTGTGAAAGAGACATTAACAAACAGAAAAATCTTGCTTCTGGAGCCTTTATTTGCTCATTTGTAAAGCTAAAGAATGTAGTCTTTTATATATTATGGATCGCTTTCTGAAATCTTAAGTACGATTTTAAAGCAAATTTTATTCTATCTTTTAAACTTCGTTTTCATTTAATATTTTATTTTAGTTCCTTTTTTCTTTTTTGATTAATTCCTAAAAATCACATTGTTCACTCATTTTAGTGTTAATGTGTATTTATTTAGAAAAAAAGCTTATGCGGAAGACAGAAAAAAAAGCTTCACTTTGAAAACAATAAATGTAATCATTAAAAAAGTACCAAAAGCAAAAGAATTATTTCTTCTCATTATTTAAACATTTTTTGTCTTTTACATTTAACTCTCTTCTTTTAAAGTATGCGTAAATAGAAATAATTGTTTGGGCAAAGAAATGTTTGCATGTTACTGAATAGAAAAAAACAGCCTTTTAAATTAAAAGAAAAAAATAAGAATGGATCCTTATTCTGAATGACACTTTTCTCACTGAAAAATTACATTGCAGAGCCATGTTCCCACTGACATTACAAAATGTCATAATCATCACGAAAAGCAATTTCCGCAATATTTAATGGACCATTTTTTTTTATCATCTTATTTCCAACGAAACTGCATTGGAGCTAAAATGAACAAGCTCTTTACTACTTCGACGTTGTTCTATCCACAAATTGATTTCCTGTGCCTCATTCTTCATGCAGGAAATAACATAAATTTGGCATACCATGGCCATATCTGGCTGTCATAAAACCCAGCCCAACATCTTATCGAATATAGCTTTCGATTTTATGCTAGTGATACATTTCCCGATAGCCAGTAAAGAATAATAAAGCTCTATTCTTTAGAGCTTTTGTAATGGTTTAGTAATCTTTCGGATAAAGAAGTGATTGATTTCGACAATGCATAACTACATTGTGACATTATTCTAAATTGCATTTCTTGCATTACATCAAAGCTCTTAAAGGCATACATCATTTACATTCATGGGTCTTTAAATTTAATTGAAATCTGCTTCATGAATTTAAAGTTCCAGAATTTACCAAGACACATTTAATTGATTAATTATTAAGGACATGGTGTGATTTTAAAAACCACACAGTGGTTTCATTACTCATTTAAAAACGTCTTATTTCTCTGGGAGCAGCGGTTTTTTTATGCTAATGTCAACCTCCACTCTTTATGCCTAATCCCGGAAACTATACTGTTAGGTTTTCGTGAATGGTAATAAGGGAGTAGGAGGTTTTATTTCATCATTTAAATTACAGTCATTGAATAATGGATATTTAACCTCAATGTGTTAATTATGGTCAATCCTATCAATTAAATAAATGAATAATAGTAAAAGATGTGAATGAAATATAGCTTCTGTGCAATAATTATGCTAATTACGTGAAATGCCTGTTCAAGTGCAATCGTTTTTTTAAAATTCAAACTTTTAAAACTTTCTTTGCCGTTGTAGAAAGAAATTTATCTGGTTGCTTTAAAGTCATGCCATAAAAACTTCAGATATTTGAAAAAATGGCATATTTTAAATAAAGGTGAAGACAATGGTACAGTTAAAAAAATGCAACATATATATTTTTTTAAATTTCATTTTACTACATAGTTCTCAAGAGAACACTTATTCAAATCCCTGAAAATAAATTGTAAAGCAAATTAAAGCCAGTTTTGTTTTGACCCACTAAAGTTTTTGGAGCTTGCATCTAAAGCATTTACAACAGTTTTTGAAGCTTGCATCTAAAGCATTTGCAAGTTTTTGGAGCATGCATCTAAAGCATTTGCAACAGTTTTTGGAGCATGCATCTAAAGCATTTGCAACAGTTCTTGGAGCTTGCATTTAAAGCATTTGCATTAGTTTTTGAAGCTTGCATCTAAAGCATTTGCAACAGTTTTTGAAGCTTGAATCTAAAGCATTTGCAACAGTTTTTGGAGCTTGATACGTTGATCGACACTATACGTTGAGAACATAAATTATTTATGGTTAAACCTTTTCTAGATTGAGATTAATTGTAATTATTTATGTGACGAACTTTTGCAACATTTTTTTACCTCAAGAAAAACTTGAACGAAAAAATTCATTTTTAGAGATTTCTTCACAAGAAATGAATAAATTTATTTATAGTAAGTATATCTAATAAGATGAACAAAACACGTTTTCTTTCTTTCTTTCTTTTCTTTTTTTTCCCAAGAAACCGTCAAGTTAACTAACAAATTTGGTAATAACATAAAGAATATCCCTGCCTCCGCAATTCAAAAAGCATGATTAAGTCTGAATAATGGACTATTGAAAGTTTCCTCTGACTTCTCCATTTTCCGTAATATCCGCATTGTTTTAAATCACTCTTGAGTAAATAATTCCGAAACTTCGATTATTTGACAATTTTAATTATACATTCATTTTTGAAAAAAAAAGCTCATTGTATTGAATTGGAAAATAATTCAGGAACGGGTTTTCTAATTTATTTCACTTTTTTTTTCAATTCCTTTAGCTATTCGACGTAAAAGGTGATTTAATGACACTTCATTTTTTGAAGCGTGAAAAATAAAAAGCGACATTGCATTGCTTCATAATCCTTTCTTTATGTAGAGCAAAAACCTTATGAGAAGTTTCAAGAATCTCCACGTCTCGATTAACTGGAAAAAGCAAACGGTAGCAAAAATAACCAATTTTGCCTACTAATTATTTTATTTTAACTATATAAAAATACACAAAACTTTTTTTTTAAAAATTAAAACATTAAAAATATTATCTTACAGAGCATTAAATTATCTTTCAAATGACAGAAAATATTTGTCGAAAAGGTTTTATTTCTATTTGAATTATTAAATTTGAAAAAAAAAAAAAACAATCGTGATTTTTTTAACCGTATTTTTTTAAATATCAACCGAAAATTTATTATAAATATTTGTAGCCTATATTATTACTACATTCAGACTAATGGAATTTCAAAACACCAGTTATTAACAGTGCGAGAGTTGGGATAGCCTCGTTGGTAAGACATTGAATTCACATCCCTTGTGTTGCGAATTAGAACCCTCCAGCCGAAGACTCTCCGTGTGTGTGGTGGCTGGAGCACTTTAAATCTATCGTGGTCACAAAGTCCTCCATGTCGAGAGTAATAACGCTAGGGGTACTGAGTCAGAGATTATCGTTATATGTTCCGAATCTAAATTACGATCTGTGAATGAATGAATGAAATGCATTAATGAAGTCTGCCTCTTAAAAAGGGTTTGTGACGTGTGTGAGCTAGAAGTCGGACTTCTGCCCTCCGGTGTTCATGGTTCCATGCCCTCAGAAGCTACTGCACCACTCCTTCCGTTGTAAAACGGAGCACGAGAACAACTTTAACAATGCACTTCTACTTTATTAAATTAAGAATTGGTGCGCCGGTGTCCTGGCATAAGGGTAGTGAGTCTCGGTTGAGGTATGGTTGTACTTCTGTGCTCTATCTGGCAGGTGTATGAATGTGCCCCCCCCCCCTGTAAAAAAGGGTTTGTGCAAGTACTGTGAGGAGTGATTAGCTAATTCGAACTCATGGTCCTAGTTGGCGTTACTTCAAAATAAGAGACGCTGATTTCGACTTAAAAGCTTATTTCTCGGCTAAGCTTGTTCTTGGCAAGTGCCACAAATAACAACAGCAGCAAGAATTGGTGTACAAAATTAAATTTTTAGTTTTATATTCCACTTTTACGTTTATCAATTTAGAAATCACGTCATATTTTTGGCAGGTTACTCAAAACATTTTAATGCACATTAGAATATTGAGCAAACAATAATTGTTCAATTCATATAATATAAGGATACATTTTAAATTTTCTTTGCAAATGTGATTAACAAATTTTATTTTCAAAACCAAATAAAATAAAGTATTTTATCATTTATTATTCTGTTTGGACATCTTTTAATACATCACATTTGTGAACAAGATTTCGATATTTTTACAAGAAAATAGAACAGTTCAAAAATTGAAACTGATGCACTTATTCCAATACATCCTTTTAAAAGTTAATAAAGACAAATTATGCTTAGTATAAGACATTTCAAAACATAAAGTGCTTCCAATAAATATAATGAATGAAAAACTTTTGTGAAGTAATATAAAATACCAAATAAAGTCAATGAATTACGTTTTAAAAGTTATTTGTTAAAATTAAAAGATGCGACTTTTATTTGATGGCAACTACATAATATAAAACTTGACTGTTCGAAGAAAAGTAAAAGTCTTCCGACGTAATTTAGTTTTGCTGTTTGTTATTAGAAAAGTGCAATCATACTACATATTTTTTGAAATATTATCTATTACTATGATTATTTTTCTGTACCATTATTGTAGAATATTTTAGTTGAAGAAGATAATGCGTTCGGACATATAAAAAGATTCATAAAACTGATTGAGTATGATATGGAAACCAAATGTGCAATATTAAAAAATTCATCATATTGAAAACATTATTATTTAATAGAAGATAAAAAAAGAAATTTAAATCCATCTTTTTTGTTGAAAATGATGTCCATCTTTATTTAACTACAGTTTTAAAAGTGTTAATTTTTAGTAGATAAGTAATTGTTATTACGAATTTGAAATTTATTTTTTGCATATAATTTCTCTGTCAGGAATTCAAAGCATCATACTATTACAATATTTTTACTTAATCTTAAAGAGGTTTTATATCATATTAGTTTTGCTACTAAGCGGATTAAACAAAAATGACCATTTAGCAGGAAAATAGTTTTGAAACATATGCCATATAAGCCATGGAAAGATTATTCGTATCATCTGAGAGTCCGCTTGCAATATTTTTCTCCAATACGCTCTCTGAAAAAATATCAATAATTTTAAGCCAATTTTCTATTCGGAAAAAAAAGATATTCGAATTTCATATTTTTAAGGACTCTTATCAAAATAACACTTGAAATTCGTTGCCTTTAAAATTTGCTAACCAGACGAAAACGAAGTCTACTGCGACGATTGGCAAGAACTAGATTCTAATTATTTATCCGCACATTAAGTTATTCGATTTATGCATTCCGTTCATATAAATTCAGTCGAACAAGAGCGTTGTCTAATAACTCGTCTTATCCAATAACTGGAAAGTCACTAATCTGTTTGGGTGGTACTTACAACAGCTAACAGCGAAGATAATTATTAGCCAAACACTCCGTCTAAAGTCCGCAAGTCTTGTCAATAAGTAGTATATTTTCAGAAATGAAGGTTTAACACACCCATTTATAGAGCATTTTCGTGTTTAATTACTATTATTTAATCCTTCGGAAAAACATGCTTTAAAATTAAGTTTCCGTTAATAGCATCATCAATGAATCAACATACTTTTGCACCACATCATCTAAACTCCATCCACAATATAAGGTACCACCGCGAATTATAGCCCTAAGGTTTGAGCTTTTTTCGTAATCTATGCACATTAGTAATACTTATCGCCATTCTTTTTACTATCTTCTTGGCGTGTGTCTTATTACCCTTTGGGCTAGTCAACGAGATGTATTTGAAACGTATGCAATGCACGTTTGAAACGTCGCCGGACTGGCGCTAGAGATACCTCCCACTGAGGTCGTGAAAGTAGCATACGTTTGGAAAGAGATATCGCTCTACTCCTGTTTTTGTTGCCAAAAAAGAATAAAAAAATAAATAAAGAACTACGACTTTGTTAAGAAGATAAAGTATTCATTCACATTTTTAATAAACGTATTCATCGCACGCTACGGTCTTTGTTTTTATTATTCTTGGTGTACTTTAAACGTAACAGAGGTAGGGGGAGGGGAGCTGACGTTTCCCATTCATTTACACTAAGCTTTGAACGTAGGATGCCGAAACGATCTCTATCGCATCACATATTACTCTTGCGGTAGATTAAGAGCTTAAATTTATTTTTAGAGGTTCTCTATAAAAAAACAACAGTTTGTCAAACGGCTGTTGTAGTAATTTATTTTCTTTGTTTAAAAAATTGCCTAAGCAACTAATACTTTTATTTGACGACAATGAACACCTTGTGTTCCCGATCAAATAAGTTTTTGCTGATTTAAAGGCATTGTAGCGTTTAAATAACTCTAATACCTTCGTTTTTGATAAACAATGGAGTTTCCTTATTAATATCACAATATATTTCTCATGTTCCTTCTTGGGGATCAATATTGGATGAATTCTTAGTGTCATGTATTTTCGTGTTTGTTTTGTCTAGGAACTTAGAAAATAATTAAACAACTGTTCCTGAAACTGGTCTGTTATTTTCATTTATTTTATAATGAATTTTTGAAGGGTCTTGTTCCTCTACAGCATGGATTAGAATAAATCATTCCAAAAGGAAAAAAATCTACAAGTATAATGAAGAGGCAAGAATTTTTGTGTTCCAAAATCATATTTCGTACTTATCATTTAAAATACTAAATAAAAGTATGAAACATTTTAAATACATGGGCGTTTTTTATATATATAAATATATATTTGGAACTATTTTCACAAAATAATAAGTTTAGAATATTAATCTTTCCAGTTTAGTTTTTAATGATTTTGATTAATGCAACTCAAACAATATTTTGAAATTCATCTAGACCCTATAAATACAAACAATTTATTTCTTAAAATAATTAATCAATGTTAAATTGATCAGTAAACTTATAAACAAAAATTAAATTTTCACATTTTATAATTTATTTCGCAAATAGATTAACATTAAAACTAAAAATGACACACTTCAAAATGGTTTGTGTCATTGAGAGGGAAAAAGGAAAAGAATGACATACTTTTAAATTGTTTGTGACATTGAGAGGGGTAACAGAAAGGACAAACGTGACATTTATAATTTTCAGGTTATTTTAGAGCCTATTATAGTTTCAATGTGTTACTCATGCGTTTTAAATAAAATTTTCCCGAAACTTGCTATGTATATGTATATTGGAAATTTATCTTCTTATTATTGGAGAATTTAAGATTGGCGTTAAAAATGAGTTTCAGATTTGGAATAAACAAAGAAGATTTAATTTAAAAATAATTTAAACATAGTTCGAATTAGTTTAGTAGCAGTTTTATTAGACCAAAAACTTTTATGAAATAAGTGTGTATTTGCTCATCACCAAAAGTTTTTGGTCTTTTCAAATAAACCACAAGCCTATTGGCTAATTTGAATTTTTTTAAAACGAACCCTCTAAATAAAAATAAAAATTTTAAAAACCAGACTTTTCTAAATTTTAATTTCATTGTTGAAATTGTTTAATTCTTTAAGAAATATCAGAAAGTATTCTAGTTTTCTTCTGTCTGAAGCATTACCATTATAATTTGAGACTATTCTAATAGTAACATATTTTTCAAAATAATTTTTTGGTTTTTAAATCATGTAAATAATTCACTTAACAAAGACTTTAACGTGATTTTCTTTTTATGTTTATTATTGCTATAAAAGCATGTATGTTGTTATTTTAGTTTCAGAGAAATTTTTTTTGTCATTATAGTGAGAGTTAAAATCTTATCAATTTAATAAAACATCTTAAAGAAAATACATATATGAACAGTTTTTGGTATATAGACATAAAATAATTGAATGAATGTAAATCGATTTCAATTTTTTGAATTATTGGCCATATATTCTAATATAAATAATATTATTATTTAATTACCTTTTAGAGAATAAAATTTAATTAAAAATTTTACATGTTCCTAAGATCGCACAAAAATTCTTTTTAAATATTTTATTTTCATTGTTCGCCCCAAACAGAAGAGAAAGTGATAGGACACGTAGAACTGAATCAAATAAAATATTGCTCCGATAAGAATGATAATTTTTCGAATTCTTTGCAATTCAATAAACTTACAAAGCGAAGTAAAGGAAATAAAAAGAATATGAATCTTAATTAGTTAAGAATAAGGTAAAAAATAGGTTTAATGAAATTTGTAAATTATTTAAATTTGTAAAAGAAAATAAATTGAATCTTAAAGTCTTATAAAGAAGAATTATCTTTAAAAGAATAGAATTATCTAATAAAGAATATTATTATCTGATGAAGAATA
>JAOUZG010012691.1:8848074-8864577 GCA_026289955.1 Argiope argentata
ATAAAGAATATAATTATCCGATAAAGAATAGAATTATCTAATAAAGAGTATTATTATCTGATGAAGAATATTATTATCTGATGAAGAATAGAATTATATCACAAAGAATAGAATTATCTAAGAAAGAATAGATTTATCTGATAAAGAATAAAATTATTTAATAAAGAATAGTAAATTTGGCAGATAATTGGATCCACAGGAGCACAGGAATCGTGACAATAGTTACAGTTTCATTTGCTCTCAACATTTACTTTTCTGTTTATAGACGGGGAGGCACAAAAGCACTGCTCTGTTTAGGGGAGAGGGTTGATAAGAAGAAAAAAGTGATGGATTGAAGGATTGCCCATAAATCCAAAAGAACAAAGACACCGTTATCGCAAGACAAAAGCGAATTCTTCCTTCTTTCAGATAAAGAATGGTTGGGTGTCATTGACATTGCCAAAAAAAATTGTCTTCTTCATAATATAAATATTGCCTATGAATGATGAAAGACTTCATAGTTTGGTTAACTTTCTCAAAAGATTTTCTTACATATATATAAATATTAAAAATTATATATAAACATTGATGCTTATACCTTGAAACACTTAAAAATTCTTGACATTTTCTACTTCTGTTAAATTTTATGTTGACTCCAATGGTTAAAGATAAATCAATTCAAAAATTAAATTTATTTTGAAACTTATATAAATCAGTTTGATTATATTACTGTTTCTCAGCTAAATTAATTAATATTTATTTATATTTACTAAGGCAAACTTCATTTCGTCATATTATGAAAATTATCTTTGAGATTGGATGGTGTAAATTTTCATAATCTTTCAATCAAAAATTAAAGATTTTATTTTCAAATTAAGACAAATCCTTAATTTAATTATACTACTGTTTTTCAATGAATTGAATTAATTTTTATTTACTAAGGCACACTTCATTTCATCAGATTATGAAAATTATCTTTGAGATAGGATGATTCAAATTTTTAAAACTTTTTCGAAGAAACATTATATGCAGAAAAATCAAAATTTGCTCTTTAAAATTTTTTATACATATCAGATACATTTCAATTTTCATATTTCCTTCAATTTTATACATTTCAATTTTTATACATATTTTTTTATACATCACTTTGTTGCCGGAAAGAGATTTTCACTTGCTCTTAAAAGATGTTTACAGCCTGAAATAATTTTATAAAGTTTTTTTAGATGTTTCCAATTTCAACAAAGCTTTTGAAATACAATTATATCATTAAATATTAATTGCCATAATCAAAAAGAATAAAATTATTGATTGGTATGGAAAGCGAAAAAATTGAATAAGATTGTTTATTAATATTATATCTCTCAAAAAATATTTTCATTATTTGTAATTAAATATTTAAAATGCACTAAAAAGAAGAAAAAGTTTTTCATGGTTTTTCAGTACCTCGTATTTTAAATATATTTAATATCATATAAAATATTAAATAAATTCGTATTTAAACTTACATGATTGCTGTCATTTAATATTTACTACTACAAGACAACGGATAAGTGCTCCATCGTTGATTTGACCTGATTTTCACATAGAGTCATTTAATGACAAAACTCACACTGCGCTGTTTGCACCAAGATGCAAATTACCTAGTTAAATGATGAAACAACTATCAATGACATGGTTATTGATCAGCTTCGTGTAGAAAAGAGGCTCTAAAAATCAAAATGCAAATGAATAAAGCAAATGAAAGCCTCTTGTAGAGAATACAAACTAAATTTGAAAATACTGTTTTCTGTTCATTGATACAGTACAACAGCATGACACAATTCATTGATACAGTACAACTGCATGAAAGAAATGTGAAAATTGATTTAATTAATTATAATTTTAATTATGTGTTAATTTCTCTATTAGAAACATTCTTTTATAATTTTATTTCAAATATTAGTTGATATAACTGGTATTTCTCGGGATTAAAATCATTTCATGCATAATATCTTAGTTGAAAAAATGCTATTGAATAAAATATAATATACAAAACTTTTTTATAATTTGCATTTAAGTAAAATTATAATATCAGTCATCATTTTTTTATCAACGAAAATATTAGAAAATAGGAGAACAATATTTGATGCCAGGTTTTTACCTTAATTTGAAGTTTGAGGGTCATTTCAATTTAATATTAATTTGAAACACGTTACAACTAAAATAACAGTTGGGTTAAGTTTAGAATAGTTTAATATTCGTAAAATATTAGGTTTTAAATTTATCGCGTAATAATGCTTAGAGCAATATAATCCGTAGCAAAATTAAAAAGGCTGAAAAGGACATTTCCTCCTTTGATTAAACAAATAACTATAAATATTATCAATCTTCAAATCAAAGTAGAACTATTCAAATTAAATTTGCGTTTGAATTGAAAATAGATTTCATCTAAATTAAGAGATTTGTCATGAAAGCTGTGATGTTAATCCAGTAAAGCAAATCAAAGCCAAATAAATAATTGAATTAAATCAACTTCCAGTATTTATTTATGTAAAAAGACATTTCGAAACAAAACTTAAATAGATTTTACGATTAGCAAACAGATTTAATAGCCACAAAGAATTCGCATTAAAGTGCTTAATAAAGAGTTTCTTCTTCATAATAAAAATCAGTTAAGAGTAAGGTTTCATAAAACGTTTTTAAGGCGGCACTTTGAAAAATTGAATTGCGAAGTCGAAGAATATAAACAGTAGGAAGTATTTTTTTACATTTATTTTAAAGTTTGGCTGATTTAATGCTATGCTAGTTATTAATTTATAACTCGGATGCAACACGAACAAGTAAATTATGATTTTAACCGTAAATAATATCTGCATTATTTAGTCTTAATATACAGAGAAATATAATATTATTTAATTCAGAACAGTAAACAAAGCTATGAATTGTTGCAACAACTGAATCTGAAATAATACTATTTAATCTTCTATACAAATTTAATATGTATAAACTAAATTCCTATTTTTAGCATTATTTTTTTTTCCGAAAAAATTCTGAATTAACTCCTTAATGTCTCAATGACACTTAAATGTACCACTTTAACTACACTTACATATTTGAAATATGACCATTTTTTCTAACAGTTTCTTAAGGTCACGAATAATTAGTTCGAACACCAAGAACTTGTATATTTTTATTGAAACATAAATTAATTCTTGTAATTGCCAATTAAATCATTTGCTTTAGTAAATTAAAAACTTTTTTTTTGTTTTTGAGGTAATTCTACACCGAAACTTCTGATCACGCAATATATATATATATATATATATATATATATATATATATATATATATATATAAACTTATTAGTAAAAAAATTCGGATATAAAAAATTAACAAATGAAATAAAATCTAATTGAAAAAAAATGAATTTAATCAGTATATAATACATTGGTTGCAAAAAAAAGTTTTGCAAACAAATATATTTTGACCGAATAAAGTTTCTGGTCAATTCATGTTATTATCTTGTTAACCTTCTTACCACATATCATAACATATTAAATCTTCAAATTATCAGCAAATGAATGAGATTTGAATAATTATTAAAGGCAAGAATAAAAATATTCTTTCTTTCTTTTTTCTAATGCTAAGTGTTTGCTACATTCAGAAATTTGTTGGCCGAATTAAATTTGGTCAAAATAAAAGCTTCCACCTCAAAGCCTTTTCATTCATGAATATGCCTTCAAGCATGCGGAACCAAAGAAATCTAAGAAGCACCCAGTTTCCGTTTTTAATTGCAAATGGCGTATCTAATGTATTTTTTTCCTGCGGTAAAAGCATTATCATATGTTGGTTTTAGTAATGTATACGGCGCATTAAGAATCCCGCAGAAGTCAGAATTGGGAAGAATAATTCAGCTCAAAAAATAACATTGCATTGTCCTATATGTTAAGAATAAAAAATCGTACTTCTTGATACATATGCCACTTATGACATTGTTTAGTAATTCTCGATATAGACTTTTTTTTATTTCTGATTGTATTTAAATGTGCAAAAACACGTATGTGCACCTGCAGAATTATCGAAAAGAAAAAAAAAACTAGAAGCAAAATAAACATAAGAGCTATTTTATAATCACCTTCAAAAACATCTGCTGTCAAATAAAGGTTTATGATTCACTTGAATGCGAATAGAACACATTGAAAATAAAATAAAACAGAAAACTGTTCAGTCCGAATGCTTCATGGACAAATCTGGCATTAAACAAGTTATTTAAATAATTGTGATTGATATGAATATACATTGTTTTATATTTCTGGCATGCAAGAGGAAACCTTAGCCACTGAAACGCTACAAATATTGTTTTCTTTTGAAAGGCGTTTTTCTTATTTTTAAATTAGTTTTTTATCATAATCTTAGTCCACGATCTCAAAATATAATTATCTGTAAAAATTTCACATTTATAAAGAATCCTTTTACAGAAAACTCAACACGAATGGGGGACTGATTCACATTAAACTGGCTACGATCAAAAGTTTTTGTCTTTGAATGATGTAGTGGAATGATTGGAATTCACTTTCCACGAAGATTTTAAATTACATATTACTTTCCAGATAACTTCTACAGTTTTGAAACAAGAGTTTACCAAACAAATCTTATCACACAAGTAATACATGTTAACTGATTTTATTAAATATATGCATCAATTAAATAATTTATATTTAAACTGATTAGAAAAATTCACTTATTGGTGATTACTTTTAAACAAAAGTATAGTCTTCTCATCTCTTTAAGTTAACTTCATAACAGTTTCTCTATTTCCATATAAGTGATTTTCATAACAGGGATTTTTTAATGAATGAATTCGATGATTTTGTAACATAGAATGGGTGTCCCGGATAGCCAATACAATGTCCAAAGCTTAGACTCTGCTTTCAATCATGGACGGATTTCCCACTACTCAAACCAAGCATCTGTCTATATCCACAAGACTGAAGTGGTCCTCAGGGAAGCAGACTAAAAAAATTATCGTCGAATTGTCAAACGTATTTGTAAAGAATACAATTTTGTGAGTTATTATGTATCGGTTATTATTTTGCCAAGAATAAATGTTTAGATTTCGATTGGTTTCATAATGTATTTATAAACAACAAGCGTCTTTTTAATCATGATGCAACAATTGTGTACCCAAAGTTCCTAAAATAAAAATGAAATTGTAAATACGATTTGTAGATTTCCCATAGCTTAAATATAGTGAGTCAAGTTGTCTCTGTTTATTCTAGAAGTTGTCAGAGTTTCACCATAATATTTGTAAGTATAACTAAAAATGGAACCCACTAATTATTCTAATCGTATCTAAATCTGACTAAACATTGCATTTCCTGGCATAGTAATAACTTTCATTAAAAAGGATATGAAACATGTGTTTGTTATTTAATGTGTCAGAAATAAATTAACAGCAATAAAATATCATTAGCAAGGTCTTGTACTAACTCATAAAAAATAAGCTGTTGTGTTACATAACATCAATCACATGCTTTTATTTCTACGTTTTGCGTCGTCTACATATACTATATATATATTTAACAACTATGAATATATATGAGGTTTGTTTAAAAAGTATTCGCATTTATGAAAAGTATTCGCTTTATGCATTTTATGAAAATAAGAAAGCGAAGTTTGGTTATATTTACGAAGGTAACCTTAAACAGCTGTTTGATTATTATTTTTTTATGTCTGGAACAGATGTTAATCGTTTGTGGGTTGGGGTAAAAATTAGCACCTCGGATTTTCATTCTCGAAAATAATGCCTGAAAACCTGAATAACATTAATGTAATTTCAAAGGCATGTTGATCATCATTAAATTTTTTTTATTCCAGTGATGATGTGGCTCATTAGGAATACTCAACACAGGGAATAGCCATATCCAAAAAAATATTATCAAAAGGTTTAGCTTTGTCCTATTTGATGTGAGAGATAAACATTCGAGATACTTTCAATGAAATTAATATAAAATTTCTACGTCAATAAAAAGCATTATAAACTTTATGAACTCTTATTATAAACTTTGCATCTACAAAAACGACGTAATAAAAATTAAACAAAGAAATTTCCCCCCAAAATTTTCGATCTCTACGAGCTACTGCACAATGTTAAATCATTTAAGTAGAGAAGTTGATGACATTTAAAATAAGTAAATTAAAATTTACTGATAATAAGAATAAGTAAATGCTTACATAATTGACTATTTATTATAAAAAGAAATCAAAAGGTATTGAGTGAAAATTTAAGTATATTTTTAGAAAGTTAACAGAAGTCCAATTAACTAATTAACTAGTGTATAGACCCCGCCAATTTTAAAAAATAATGTTCATAATCCTTTCCTCTTTATACAGCCGATAATAAATATTAATTTATTATAAACTATTTCATTGGTTGATTCAAATCATTTATTTAAGAAAACAAATAAACAAATAATAATAAAAGATATTTAAGAACTATCAGTTTACAGAAAAATCGGATCATATTTCTTCTAGCAGATTGACGAAAGATATTACTTCTATTTTATAAAGCGCAGTCACAGGTATCTCTAAAATTAGCATTTTCTACTAATTTATATTCATTTTGATTTTCCCTGTCGTTTGAAGTTGTCAAAAGTTATCTTAAATTGTACAATTTATATTTCCTGAGGGCGCGGTGTGTAAAATGTTGTTCAATTTAATAAAAGAATAAAATTTTAAACGTTTCTTAATCTATTTTAATGAGTTCCTTATCATTCTACAAATAATCTCGTCTTTTGCTTTCGTCCAAATAAAAATATAACCTTGCTGTGTGAACTAAAAATAGTTTTTAACATATTTTTTTTAATCGCATGAATATTTTTTTCCATTTATTACCAACAACTGAATCAAAGAACAATTTATATTTATTCACTGCTCTTTCACTATGCACTATTTAGACAGTGTCCCTGACTGCTATTATCTAGATAATATTGTAGTTAATTAGAATCTAATATAATACAGGGGGTCCATAATTAAACGACCCTACTTTAAAGTTGTCTACAAGTGAAACTAATGTTCAGAAAGTTATGAAATTTTGTATAGGGCATAATAAAGGGATGGAAATTCGTTTGAAAGAATAAAACAAAATAGCCTAAAATTTCGTAACCAGGAGCAGTTTTTCAAATGACTTACACATTTAGCCTATTTTTAACAAATTTCATTACAACAAAACATGTTTAACATGACAGTCATCATTTTCCGCTACCATCTGGAATCTAAGATAGATGTAAATAGCTTTAAAGTAGGATCGTGTAATTACAGATACCCTGTATATCAAATCATCTCTATTATATTAAATATCTTATGTCAAAATCCTCACAAGACAAAGCATACGAAATTTTGATTTTACAATTGAAACCCATGGCGCCATGCCCCAATTTGAGACAACAATTATCTATCGCACAAAACAATATGGAAGAAAATGTAGTTTATCTCCACAAATGATCTGCATTAATAAAGTATTTTGATATAAAATGATGAAAGAGATTGATGTGAAAAAGCCATTTCTTTATTGAATGAATATATATTTACTGCTTTCCTGAGGCTACCTTTAAAAAAGGCATTTTTGTTGTGGTCGTTATTGCCGGTAATGGACGGTTTTGAAGAGTCCGGATTTAAGGATATAAAAATTCTCTACTTGAAGACAAAACATACTAGACGCTTCATTTACAGATAGCGTCTGCAGGACGCAACTGCTTAAGTAATAGCTTCGGCAGGTAACATTCATTCATACACCACCTGAGCAAGATAACAGATGGAAAATTACTATTATCGAAAATATGTTTTTTTCGCAAATTCGTTATTTACTGTAACGACCATATATTATGGAATATCTCTCAAATCATTCCTATTCTATCGCCTCTTTATTCTTCTGCTATTGTCTTATCGGCGTCAGAATACTGTCTGCAAATAATAAAAATCAGACAAACTGTCTCCTAAATTTTAGCGTTACAAAAATAATGTTCATTAAATAATCTAATAGAATGGAATAAATCCCTAGATATCAACTTATGTGATTAGTTACAAAAATCTTCGCATCGTTTATAATTTTCTACATAACTGTCTTTAATTTTCTACGTTATACTGTTCTTCGACTTATTAAATTTAGAATGTTTTAGTATAATTAATATGCTTCATGTTTACTAATCATTATGTACATTTGTTTGAAGTAAATAAAAAACAAATAAAGAAAAATCTGAAGGATTTTGGAAAGTAAAGGTGATTCAGAATCCACAGGTAAAAATTTCTACGAAAGAAAATTATTATGTATAAACTATATTCCATCCATTTAAATATAACATTTAAATAAATTCCATCCGAATATAAATTCCACGTAGACCTAGTCTACTCCAAGGACGAGGTAGAAAGCTTCAAGGAAAAAAATTACAGCACATGTTTTGTCTGGCGTTTCCAAATAGCATTTACCAGACTCCATGACCAAGCAGCTGGTCGAATGGAGTTGCTGAATATTTCGGAAACTTTGTCAAAAATTTTGAATGGAAAAGGTATTCAGCAGTTACAGAATCTTAAAATGTAGCTCTAGCATGGAAGGCTCTCATTTCAGCCCCAACCTCTATCAACACTTAAATGTGACCTTTGGCATCAATGATTTGACCAGCATGATCAGCAGACCTATCTTGACTTAATCACCTTTATTTAGTCATTTGAAATATTCGGAGAAGCGGTGATTCTTTTCCATCCATTTTTATAGCTGACAAAAATGTTGTGCGATTGATAGGCGGTGTTAGGATTCTCCAACAATTTAAGCTCTGCATGGGATCTCTGTGCACTTTGCAAATGTATTTACTACTTTTAACAAAACGCATATTGTAGTCTGACTTATGTTTATTTCTCTCATTCTGCATCGCTAACACATGACGAGGAAATATTCAACCCTCCTTTGATCTATAATTTCGATTTGTCTTTGAGCAATGCACCCCTTATTGAAGTTTGCATCCATAGTATACAAGCATCTTGCATATCCTAATTATGCATTTTAATACAGTATTCGTGAAGATATCGTTAATTTTCAGGGCATTTCTCTGAGCTAACTAGTTTGAAATATGTTAAAGATAATGAGAAAAAAAATTAATATGTATACTTATAGAGATGCAATTATTTTAAATGTCGCTGCTAAATATCAATATAAGAGATAATCTGAATTTTATAAATTTTACGAATTAAATATTTTGCAGATATTATTACATTACCAGATGTATGCTCTAGTGCAAAATAAAAATATGAAAAAAAATCATATGAAAGCATTTCAGGCGTTTATAAAATCATTATTTACAATAATTATTTAAAGACGAAGCCAGGACAAAACAATCTTTTCCTTTGATCATATGTGGCTTGTCAATCCTTTCATTTGGTCATGTGTGGCATAACAATCCTTTCATTTGATCATTTGTGGCATGTCAACCTTTTCTTTTTATCATTTTTGTTATGTCAATACTTTCATTTGATCATATGTGGCATAAAAATCCTTTCATTTGATCATATGTGGTACAAAAATCCTTTCATTTGATCATATGGGGAATAACAACCCTTTCATTTGATCATATGTGGCCAAACAATCCTTTCATTTCATCACATGTGGCATAACAATGCTTTCATTTGATCATATGTAGCATAACAATACTTCCAATTAATCACATGTGGCTTAACAATCTTTTCATTTGATCATATATGGCATAAAAAATATCGAGAAATTATTAGATGACTTAAAAGGAAATTTTTCACGCATCGGTTTGTATTTAAGTCTTAAAAAATGTAGCCACATTTTTAATACTGGCCATTTTAACCTTTAGGATAATAGTATTTTCGTTTCTGATATTTGAGTTTAAACAATAATAGCATAAATTCAATTCTTCAGTTTTATATAAGCTTTATTAGCCATGAGGGAAAACCGTAACAAAACAAGAGACAATTTAAAACAAAAAAATATATAGTTATTAATGAAATATTTTTTAACAAAATTTAAAATAAGCTATAAGATAAATTATTAAATCGTAATATCAAATCCAATCATCTATTATTTTAAATTTTTCGTTCATTTTAATTTTAATAATTTTGAATAATCCAATAACTTTTAGCAGTTTGAATAAATTTTGATCGGCACGAACTCTTTGTTATAAAATCTCCGAAAATTTGGATCTATTGTTCTTTTACCTCAGGAACAACAATCTCCTTTAAGTTCATCAGATAAGAAGGGAAACAATTAATAACTTCAAGTGTGAATTCGATCTCATTAGAGCGGCCCAAAGGAGTGAACTGCTCACGATAACAACACGGAAGAATATTAATGAGACAACAACCTGGTAAGTCATAGATCCGTAAGGTGTTTCCTCGGTTAATTACACTGTCTAGGTAAATGATAAATGCTGTATCTTTGTTCACCCACGAATTCGTAGATCCGTTTCTTGCACTCTGATTTGCATTGGGTAACATCAGTTTTTAATTATAAAGTAGGGAAATTATTAATTCAGATTCATCAAAAACGCAAACTTATTAAGCATTACTCCATTTTCTTGAATAAAATATAATTGTTAATTGAACATTAATTTAAGGAAATGATCAAAATGCTTTAAAATCAATTATTATTCATCTTATATATTAGAATATATTAAGAATTCATATTAGTTTAAAGGCAAATATTAAAAAATCATTGTTACATAAATGTCAATACATTACAAATTATTAAACGCCCATTTTGATATATATGCATAACATTCAACAAAATACAAGTATTACAAAAAATGTTTTAAGTGAATTCCAACTTAGATCAATAAAGAAATTTTTTTTATTACTTTTCATTAAATAATTACAATTAATATAAATAATTTAACAAAAAATTACTGATTTTCAGAAGAATTGAACTCGGCATACTGAAATCCTCGCATTTGCTACTGCCTATTGGTATCAATTTCCATTACAAACAGCTAAAACTCTATTTAAAGTATTAAAAATTAATTAAATACAATTAATGAATTAATATTTAGAAATGTATTAACATCAAATGTCATCCACTATATAAAAAATTATATATATATATATATATATATATATATATATCAACTTGCGTAAGCCTCGTGTGATACTTAGGGGTGCACGGGGATTTCTAGATGTTGAATAAAAATATCTGTTTAATTTATTCGAAATTTAATTATATCGCTTAAGGCAGAAGATTCTATGAAATTGAAAGCTTATCATCACTAAAGAAAACCTCGCCTTCATCCAGAAAATCCAAAGTTCTGGCTTTATTTGTATTATATAATCAAAATTTCCTTTTCTAGATATTAGTATCTACATTCTGAGTCACAGAATATTCACAGAACATAAATAATTTTATCAAAAAGGTTTTTCTTCTATTCCTTCCATGCGTATTGCGTACAAAAAAAAACAAAAGTTTTTTTAATGCCTTAATCAGAATGAATAAAATGTACTTTCAGTTTCAAAAATTTATTGAACAAGTATTGATAAATAATGGGGATGTACTCATTGATCACTACATATATTCTCAAATCCTGGAATTTAAGTTGATGCAATTAATTTTTAATACCACTGTTCTAAAAATCAGACTTCACATAAGCGAGAAATGGCAAATAGGATTAAAATTCTGTGAACTTTAGCACTTTAGCAGGATACTCATATTTTACTTACAACCAAAGTGAAGTTAATACCACACTATTAAATTTCATTTTAATTAATTGTAGCAAGATGACTCAATCAGGCCAACTTTTTCTATGGTAATAAACGAAACAATGGCATTAAATGAAAAAAGTCTTTAACATTGCAAAATTATCGTCATAATCATTTAGCAAGTATGTTTCTCAATCCAAATGATATGCCGTGCTAAGGTAATGTAGAGATATCTGGACTTTCACACGCCACAGTACACACTCTAGGAAGCCACAGTACACACTTTTGGAATCATTGGATTAAACGACAACTCAAATAATTTTTTTAAGGTTAGGACTTTCAATAAAAGCAGAAAAGTAGCAAGTTGTCAAAGAACAGTGCTGGCATGTGTTTAGCGCATTCTGATCGAGTGTGACTGTAACACGTTGAAATCACAAATACCATAGATTAGATCAGATTTGCTCTTCTGATCTCCTTACTTAGTCTAGTTTTATCTTATGTGAACTAAATCTGACTAGCATATGGGGGAATATCAAAACAGCAAGAGGGGGGACAATCTATCGAGTTATTAGAAGCCATCCGAATAAGCTAAGCCAAGACAGTGAAATTTTAAAGAACCATTTCCTAACCATACTGCCAATGACAACAAGTGGATTGATTATAGGACTAGGAGTCACCCGAATAAGCTAGACTAAAACAGTGAAATTTTAAAGAACCTTTTCCTAACCATATTGCCGATGGCGAAAAGTGGATTGATTTTATGACTAGGAGCCATCCAAATAAGCTAGACTAAAACAGTGAAATTTTAAAGAACCATTTCCTAACCATACTGCCAATGACGACAAGTGGATTGATTATATGACTAGAAGCCACCCGAATAAGTTAGACTAAAACAGTGAAA
The DNA here is from genome assembly GCA_026289955.1 of Argiope argentata. Lineage (NCBI taxonomy): Eukaryota > Metazoa > Arthropoda > Arachnida > Araneae > Araneidae > Argiope > Argiope argentata. Next base: position 8,860,633 of record JAOUZG010012691.1, read on the forward strand.
TTTTAAAGAACTATTTCCTGACCATATTGCCAATGACGACAAGTGGATTGATTATATAACTAGGAGTCACCCGAATAAGCTAGAATAAAACTGTGCAATTTTAAAGAACCATTTCCTAACCATATTGCCAATGACGACAAGTGGATTGATTATATGACTAGGAGTCACTCGAATAAGCTAGAATAAAACAGTGAAATTTTAAAGAACCCTTTCTTAACCATATTGCCAATGGCGAAAGTGGGCTCATTATGTAATTCAAATTTTCGTGTTTTTGAATTAAAGATGAAACAAATGTTATAATATACAAAGATCAGAAACATAATTAAGATATTATATATTAGATACACCAAAATTAGAATAAAATTAGGTGTATCTAATATATATATAATATATGGTGTATCTAATATATTATATATTAGATACACCAAAATTAGAATAAAATTAGAATAATGACCAGTCCCGCATTTATAACCTCGTTTTTGCGTTTTTTCACCATATAAAACATTTTTTGTTGGCTGCCTAATTTCCTATGTTCACAGGGCATTTAAAATTTTTCCTATGTTCACAGGGCATTTTTTATTTCCTATGTTCACAGAGCATTTAAAATTTTTCCTATGTTCACAGGGCATTTAAAATGATTCTCATGATTTCTTACTATTTCTCAGAATATGTAGAAATCAGATATACTATTTCCTAGTTCAGTTATAATGGACTCAATTTTTTCAGCTATTCTAATAAATAAATCATACCTTATGTTGAAATATAATTCATTTTTCATTTTATGCGAGTGAGAGCAATTTCAAAATGATTGATCGGGTGTTGATTCAGTTACCTCCCAGAGAGCTCGGAAAATGTCTTCATATTATTCACAAGGATTGGCAATTTTTTCACTCGATTGCTTTTTTATCTATCCGAAACTGATTCTCATAAACAGTGTCGAGAGAAACTGAAAATGAAGAACGGATGTCAAGATAAATGAAGAATGATCGATTGGAATTGCTTGTTAATCGATAACAGAAACCAATCAGTTTGTGAATGGTGCATACATATTTTCTCTGGCACATTTTGCAGAAGTATGGCTACTCAAATTGGCGGTAAAACCTTAGATTGGGCTTGGTGAAAAATAATTTGGGATCGAGACTTCATTAACTAAGAAACCAAATTAACTTTTATACGTCACGATTTTTGATTGAGATTTTGATATGAGGAGGTTTGGTTGCAGAGTTAGAGCACAGAGTTTATATCTAATCTAGAAATCAAAGCAGAGAAAAAAATATCAACTAGGAAGTGTCATAAACCAATTTTAGTTTATTGCTTACCCTCTAAGTCAGAGCAAATTGCACCGCTCTTAAATGAGGTCGTGAAAACTTTTAAGACCTCCTTTTTTACAGATTTTTCAATCTCTTTATAGTACAATTATCTTGCAAATAAATTAGTTATGATAATCACATTGATTTTAAATATTCCATTAATATATTTTGACCTATAAGAAGTTAAATGAGTTAATTAATTATTTTTTCCGTTCAATTTTCTTGTATATGGAAGTATGGAGAAAATATTGATGTTTTCGAACAATTTGAACTGGAGATTTTGAGGAATCTCCATGTTTCAAATCTCCTGAAATTCGAAAAACACCTTTTTGGAATTGTGCTTGCTTGTCCGTCTGCGAGCCCAACAACTGAAGATCATTTTGTGATAAACGGGCGAAAATCGGTATATGGACTTAGAACCGAATTTGAACAGGAGATTTTGAGGAATATTCACGTTCCAAATCTCCTAAAATTAGAAAAACACCTTTTTCGAATTATGCTTGCTAGTCCGTCTGCGAGCCTGACAACTGAAGATCATTTTGAGATAATCGGGTAAAATTCGGTACATGGATTTAGAACCAAATTTGTAACCTTCCATCAAACTTTGAAAAAAAATCCATTCGCAAGAAGTCTTTTGTCTGTCTGTTCTAATACAAGTGAACTCTGCCGGAGTCCTGGCATAAGGGTAGCTCACCTTCCCAGTGACTTGGGCGTCCCGGGTTTGGGTATGGTTATTCTTCTGTGTTATATCTGTAAGGTGTGTGATTTTCCTCCACCCCCGATAAAAAGGGGCAATACAAGCGAATGTGATGAGTGGGTAGGAAAAATCAAACTCTTGGTCCTAGTTGGCGCTACTTAAAAACAAGAGAAGCTGATTAGGCTTAAAAGGGCTAGGTATCTAAAATTTCGTATACATGTTTAACATTTAAAACGGAAATTCAAAGAACTATAGTTATAGTCAAATTTTGAAACGATTAAAGTATGACTTAAATCAATGACATTCGGTATATCATGCTTTGACTATAACTATAGTTCTTTGTTAGATTTCGGATTAATCCGATAGCAAAAAGGATTCCGAAATATATATTCACACTATAGATAAAAAGATCTAGATTCACGTTATATATATATATATATATATATAAATTATTGTTCGCCACTGCCAAGCAAGTCATTCACAACCAATATCGATGCCCCCAATTTTATGCAGATAGTGGGGGATAACGCCTTTATTGTGCAGTATGCAATAAAAAATTCTAGGTGACCACTCCAGATTTTTTTAACTACAATGACAAAATATCTCAAATGCATTGGCGTTATAGGTGTCGATAGAAACAGTTAAGATTTAGTTCATTTATACATAAGCCCATTTTTGAAATGACATTAAATGTGTTTCCAAATACAGCTTATAATATTTGTTAGATGACGAAGACAATGCTTCAAATAGCAACACTCTATACTTTTCCCAGACATACCAGCTTCTTCTTCTTGTGTACAGCCGACTACCCCGTCACCACTGAATTTAGCAGTATCGAAAGGATTTGCTGTGGCCGACTGTGGTCTTTAGCAATGTCCATCCTTACATAGACTGAATCTGTCAAATTGATATTCTCTTCTAGATAATTGCCCCCAAAATGGTTAAATACTGACAACCTCCTCCTCTACAAACTTTCAAACAGTTGGCAAAAAAAAACTGACAATGTTTGACATCATGTCCTTCAGAGTCTTAAGACTACCTGGGACCATCAGTACTGAAGTCATTATTTTCGACTGGCAGATGCCAGACATATCAGCTGTAGGGCGTTTGACCGACAACAGAGGATTTATCATATATTAGGCCCTCATGGATGAAAAAGTTTTGGTGGAATCGGGTTTTGATTCCCAAAGACCAGAAAATACCTTGCCAACAAGCCGTCACGACTTTTCGATAGTGGTTTCATAAGTCTTGCTGAAAGAAGCAAATTAATCTTTCATAGTAATTCTGCATGGCATAACATTTTAACAATAAAACTGCTTTGATCGCTGTAAAATGATAAACATCTGATTGTCCGAAAATAACAGAACCGTCATAATAAGATTGAATACGGATTGACTTTTCAAACTGAAGACGCAATTCAATAAATTCTGCGACATTTTAACGTCCAGAATAATTTTGGGCATGGTGCCTCAAATAAAAGTGTCATAGTCAATATATCATAGAAAGCCGAATAAAGGTCGCGCATATCATTTTTGCCTAAAAAATGATCGAAGGTGGGCGGAAAGCAGGAATTCTAATGGCGCAATAACTGTCAAATTATGCGCATGAAACAAATTAATATTCATGAACACCCTAAATGCGGAAGCAATTAGCTGTTTATTTCAAATGACACGAAATGGGGCTGGTGTATATATAAACACAGAAATAAGTAAATATTTATATTAGTATTTGAACCAGATATTTATTCCGAATGATGTTTACTTTTGTCAACCCTGAATCTTTTCTGACCTAATACCATTTCTTTTCTTGTTAGAGAAAAGATATTATTCAAATTCATTTACATCATAGAAAAAATATTTGATACTTTTCAGAATTAATTTTATATAATATTAGTTATGGGATCAGTATCTCTTTCCAGATAAAGTGAATGAAAAAAGG
>JAOUZG010012691.1:8864587-8902145 GCA_026289955.1 Argiope argentata
ACAGAAAAAAATTAATTCACCAAGAATTACCTCAACAGAAAAAGTTAAAAAAGTGTTTCATCAGCATAAACCAAAAAAAAAATGACAATTAAACAAATGTTTGATAATCTATCGAAATTTGACTAATTTTAATGGAATCAAATTTTTGTTTAATTATGTCCTATTTCTAATACTTTCCTCATAAAACGGAATTTCTTCATATTCGCAATGCCACTGTTCTTTTGAAACCGCTTCTTTTAACGGAATTTTTAAATAAAGCGTTTTAGTTATCGTTATCTGGAAAGCGTCTAAATTGTCCATTAGGGAAAATATGCATATATATTAGTAAAAAGGTAGAAAATACTAAAAGTGATTTTTGTGAAATGGCATGTCCTTTGTTAAATGAAGGATAGAAATATCATGCCACATCTTAAATTTTGGCATTTATTATTATCCAATGATGCTTAAATTATCCATATATATTATTTTATAACAACATCCATACATTTCTAGATATCCATAGAATGCGTAGTTAAATGTATTACCCATACATTTCTTTACATATTTATCCATATGTTTCTAAAAAGAGCGAAAAGAAAAAAAAACTTTGAAGAATGATTTTTCTGAGACGGTCTATAAAAAGTCTATATAAAGCCCTTGATTGGAAAAAGGAATAAAATAAAGATGCCCTATCATTTTACGTTACAGCATTTATAATTATATAAATGCCTAAATTATCCAAATGTATAAATGTTAAAATTTTAAATACTTGTAAATGATAAAAAACAGCAAGATTCTTTAAAAAATTGACTTCCATCAGATGACATAAAAGTCTTTAATGCTTTAAATGCTAAAGAAAGAATAAAATGTTATATGTCATACCTTATAAAATTTTTGCATTAACTGTAATAAAAATGCGTAATTAATCGATAAATATAAAAGAAATCATATATAAAGGAAATGATCCAAAGCTTTTATAGATAATGTTTAGATTTTTTCTTAATATAGAAGTTTTGGAAGATGGCATATGTTTTGGGATAAGATTGGTAGATTAATAAATTTAAGAAAAAAAGACTTTTAATAACACACTTTTATTAGTATCTAAAAATTACTTATTATTTTAATTATTCTATTTTTTATTTTTTATTTATAACCCGTTATTCTAAATATTATGATTTTCTGAAACGAATTTTTCTGAAATTTACAACTACAAGGTTTATCATGTGCGTCATATCTTATTAAATTTTGCATTAACCGTAATAAAAATGCTTAATTAATCAATACATATAATGAAACCGTATATATAGGAGATGGTACACAGCTTTTATAGATAATATCTAGATTTTTTTAGATAGATAACTTTCGGAAGATGGCATATGTTTTAAGATAGATAAACAAATTTAAAAAATGCTTTCAACAACCTACTTTTATTAGTATCTTTAAAAAAGCTTTTTAATTTTAATTATTCAATTTTTTATTTTTTTATTTATAATTCGTTATTCTAATTATAATGATTTCCTGAAACGAATTTTTCTAAAATGTTCAACTACATGGTTACTATATGTCTCATTTTTCCAAATTTAATTAAATTTTTATATATAATGGATTAATAATTTACTAATATATGTTAATAACAATAATATGCTCTGAATATTAATAATCTAGCTCTGAAAATAACAGAGTTTATTATCTCTAAGAATGCATCGAATGTATAAAATATTGAGTTTCTAGCACATCAAGAAGGGAGTGTACAATCGATTACAAAATTCCATGTTTGCAAACATGAAACATGTCAGGTTAAATTAAAATATTTAATGAAATAAAAACTGAGTGACAAATATATATTTTCGTTAACGTAATAGAATGTAGTTACATAAACACATAAGACCTAAAAATCTTACACCATTTCGTTATTAATTCAACTATTTCCTCAATCAGACAGCCATTGCAGATTAGTAACATTTCGTAATGACGTCTTCCTTAGGTTGTGATTTGGGTGAATGACAAATATTGAGATACGCCTATTTTTCCAAGAATCTGGAAAGCATTCGACTACAGATAATGTTGAAAATAGAAATAAAAAAGTAACAGTCAGTAATCAGCAGACGACTGACTTGGGAGCTAAGTAGATAATGAATGACAATCCGGCAGACAAGCATAATTTTACTAATCTCAAGATTGTTTAGTACGTTCGTAGTGGTTAAATAAAATGAAAAAAAAAAGTCTACGAATGCGCTCCAAAGATTTAAATGGCAATCCAGAATGCGGTGGGTTTTACTTCCGGTTCAGTTTGCATTCTGTGATGGTAGAAGTTGCCGTTAGCTTAAGAAATCTTCATTTCATTTGATGTATACTAGAAAATAAATTGTAACTCGTAGTAACGTATTAATAAATATAACGACGAAACGAATATAATTTCTTTTTTCGTAAAATAAGATTTTGAACATTGAAAAAGTTGTTCCTCGGTATTAAAATAAATTTGATAAAAATTGTTTTTAATAACAAAATTTTATTAATGTACTAAAGATAAAAAATTAAATCATTAATGTTATTCTTCTGAGTCTTTAATTTTTTTATACATTATTGTAAATCTCATGCTCTCCGTAAATAAAATATTCTTGGAATTGAATACAATGTGGCGACATTATTGAATCAAAAATCTAATTAAATTAATCGATTAATTAGTGACTCAATTTTGAAAATATTAGAATGATATATTTTCATCTCATATTATATCAAAATAGGCTAAATTTAAAAACATCATACAAGTCGAATTAAATATAAAAATTAAAAATAAAATGATTTCACTTCAGGTTTCCTGTTTTAAGCACAAAATTCAGAGTTGTTTTACATTTCATTAAAACGTTATTTTGCGAAATGCAACTAAATAGATAAATTAAAAGATTTTTAAAGAATCGAACAATAAGATAGGTACAAATTTCCAAATAAAGTAAATGTATTAGAATATCGCTATAATATTCCTAGTTCGAGCCTCACACTATTTCAAAGCATGGGAGAAACTTGAAAAGGAAATACCGGTGTAGACATCAGTAAAGGCTCATATATTAATAGCTATAGAATAGCCCCCAAATGGAATATTTATGTGAACAAGTTATATAAAATAGCAGATTTATGAATGTATACAGATTATAACAATAAAAAATCGGGCAAATTTTTATCATTTATTTCTGGAAATATAATTAGCACAATTATAATAAAGCTATGTGCATCTATATATTAGAGAATCCTTCATTAAATATCCATTTATTTTTGATTTTCAATAAGAATATATTGTTCCGTTTTTTAATAAATGAATTTTCAAGGTGAATTTTTATGTTTACTATCAAAATTGTTGTGTGCTATGTTAAACGTCTTTACCCAATAATCAATTTGCTGATATAATTTAAAACAATTAATGAGTTTTAACATGCAAAAAACACCTTTAATTGAATATTATCTCAACTCGAGAGTTTTCACATGCTAAAGAAAATCTTTAATTGAATATCATCCCAACTCATGAGTTTTCACAAACAAAAGAAAACCTTTAATTGAATGTTATCCCAACTCACAAGTTTTCACATGTAAAAGAAAACTTTTAGTTGAATATTATCCCAACTCCTGAATTTCACACACAAAAGAAAACCTTTAATTGAATATTATCCCAATTCATGAGTTTTTATAAACAAAAGAAAACTTTTAAGTAAATATTATCTCATTTTTGTTAAATAAACTGAATTGCACCTTTCTTTTTTAGTTGAAATCACTTATCAACTGAAGAAAAATCACACCATTTTTTTTTAATTTCTCATCTTTCCTTCTATTTCATCCTAAACGGAGAAATATATAGAAAAACAAACGATTAATCAATTAATGACGAATGAAAGTCATATTAACTCAAAACATATATGTGTTAGTTTCAACGAACGTTGGTACGAGGGATGATTTTTGTTGAAATATCTAACAGGAAGAAATGCTGTTAACCTTTCCGGAATAGCAAAAATAATTGCTATCTTATAGTGCCATTCGGGGTTACGATTTCTGTTTGAATTAGCGTTACATCACACTATGGTGAATGGATATTAACCGTATAGATAAGCGCGAATGAATCCACTGTAGTGCAATAACTCAAATAAATAATGAAAATGGACAAGGAACAGAGCTTATGAGAAACTTACTCCTGAGCAGATAGTGCGCCTAGTAAGAGGCATTTACTTAAAAAATGCTCGTTTAGCTGATTGTTTATGGGTTTATTGATCTGGGTACAAGAAACGACTCGGGAAATGAAATGCAGCGTTTAAGTAATGAATGAATCCATAAAAGAAAGTTGACACTCAATTAGTGTCATGGATTCTGACATAAAACGAACAATTTTATCTGAAAAAGCATATCAGTAACAATGCAAGATAGTATGAGAATCTGAATCTCTTGAAAGCAAAATTTAACTCCTGAATCCAACTTTGGATATGTATGAATTTTCATTACGAGTAGAGTTGTCGCGGCCATTTAAGAAAGTTTAACTCTTCCACTGATGATATCTTTCACTTTTATATATTTATGTATTACCATGTTATTTGAAATCTCCAGTTATAGGCAACACTATTATTGTTTCTCCTGTTAAATTGTATTGACTAATTAAGACGTAATATTTACTTTATCAGAAGAAATATGCTTAATAAATTCAAAAATATATAAAAAAAGTTATAAGTGAATTTCTCTAGAAATAGATGTAACATATGTTCATTAAAATGGTAATCTAGGACATTAAGCCACTTAGGACGTTAAGCAAAAGCTTAAGGTAACAGTAGGCTTTCCAATAAGCAAATATATGTTTATATTCATCTAAAATAGTGTTAGAAAGTGTACTGTTCAATAAAATAAATATCTGAAAGGTTTAAAGGGAAAAAAGTACATTTTAATAACTTTTCTCAAAGCGATATTGTAATTAGTTTTAAATATCTTTGAAATATTCCAAGTGTCTTAATTTTTTAAGAAATTAAATGAAATTGATAATAAAGATTTCAGTGAAACATCAAAAGAAAACAGTGTATGCATTTTATGTTTTGAGTTTTTTTAGACAGCTAAAAGTCAATTGTAACTCAGAAAAAAATGAAATTCCTATGAAAACTTAGTAAGTGTGCATAAAAGTATTTCTAAAAAAATTAGCGTTTAATTGGAATTACAAATTCATATACAGTTTTGTTCCAAATAAATTTGCTTTGGTTACAAAAAAAACACATTAAATCGCCTCAATATTTTGAAGTTTTTAAAAATCTCATACCTTTTAAATATTTAAGAAATAATACATTTCGTTTAAAAAAACTTTTTAAGAAATTTGACGTAATTATATTTTATTACATATGCATAAAAAATTTCATAAACTTAAGTGAATAATTCACAAAAGTATCAGATATCCCACCGTTCTCTTAAAATATAAACATTTTTTAAACATGTTTGCGGAATTTCAAATCGACAGATTATTTTTCGAATAAAGTATTAAGAAAATTATTTTCAGATCGAGACCAAAAAAGTCGAATTCTAAAATACCACAGTTCGATGTATTGCATTAATCATGTAGAAAGGGAAAAACCTTTATCTGCATTACACCTTTCATTGTAAATTACGAGTTGCTCGGTCAAGACGTTTGAAACCACAGATAAAGGCATTGCGGTTAAGCCTTTTATGGTCATACAATTGCTTAACCGCTTGCGAATGAAGGAAGGAATCTCCAACACTCACATTCACCTTAATAGTTCCTTTTGTAAAGAATAAGGTGGCATTAATAATTCGGAAATAATAATACTGAAATGTTTTTTCACATTACAAGGTGAAAATATTTGCATTGCAAAACTTCTTATTTCTCCATCCGTTCATTAAAAAATATACAAATTGATGAGTATTTTTTTCATAAAATTCGTTATAGACATTAAAACCTTCAGGTTATATTTTTAAAAATTGTCTTATGTGTTATGTGAGCGTGATTATAACTAAATGGAAGTGAAATTCACTTTCGAACATAGATTTAGATTTCTGTAGTTTTTCACAATAAATGCAATTCGGAACAAACATAAACAGCAAACAAAAAATATATAAACAGTAATGCCTTTGTGTTGAAGATTAGGACAAAATCATTTTATTTTAATTAAATCATTTTAGGATATTTGATATTTGTTAAGATAGAATTCCAATACTCATTAGATCCAATTCCAACCCAATTGTTGTTAATTAATTGCAACCCAATCATTTTTACAAATTCCCAATTGTTGTTAAAAAGACTTCAATCATAAATTTAAAAAAAACTAAATGTTTTAATACAATTTTTTATATACATAAAGTGTCAGTTCAACAATTTAAAAGTAAATATCTCATGTCGTGTTTATAAGTCATAGCTAAATATGTAAAACCTTTAAAAGCCTTTTCTTGCTGGCTTGGCTTTCTTTTCAATTATGTTGCTCATTATTTTTTGAATTATCTTATAACTGTTGCAGTACTATTCAGTTTCGCATATAATTGGGAGTTTTACAATATTGAAGTTTGACATATATCTTAATATACATTTTCGAATATAATTGGGATTTTTACAATATTGAAGTTTGACATATACCTTAATTTATATCTTCGAATATAATTGGGAGTTTTACAATATTGAAGTTTGACATATACCATAATATACAGTTTCGCATATAATTGGGAGTTTTAATACATTGAAGTTTGACATATACCATAATATACAGTTTCGCATATAATTGGGAGTTTTACAATATTGAAGTTTGACATATACCATAATATACAGTTTCGCATATAATTGGGAGTTTTACAATATTAAAGTTTGACATATACCTTAATATACAGTTTCGCATATAATTGGGATTTTTACAATATTGAAGTATGACATATACCTTAATATACATTTTCGAATATAATTGGGAGTTTTACAACATTGAAGTTTGACATATACCTTAATATACATTTTCGAATATAATTGGGAGTTTTACAGTATTGAAGTTTGACATATACCTTAATATACAGTTATAAATTATTTTCAGTATACTTTCAAGAAAAAGAAAGAAAAGAAAGGATGCTCAATTAGATACGCATAAAACAGATGGTAGGCATAACTTGAATTTTTTAAACCAATTTAATTTATCAACTATTGCCAAACTAGATATACCTTTTATCTTTTTTTTTCCATGCATACCAGCAACATGGCATGATGGACAAATGCCGTCGAAATTACCAATTTTGAAATGCATAATATCCTAATCAATTATGAGCATCTTCGAAGACATTTTCAATCCAATTTTTCGACGACTGAACTATTAACTGCAGTACTTCACTCAGCGACCACCCGCCCACCAATTAGCTTTCAAAACGGTCCGCAACAATCCCATTTATTGAAAATATCGTCTTGACAGATATGGGACTCCCCCTTTCTGCTGCCCAAGCGATGAGATCTACATCACCAGTGCCGTAAAACAGCTTTTTAATCTTTTCATTTTTGTGAGAGACAGCGGACGCTCCTTCCTTCGGATCGCAGAGAAGTTTCAAGGTCGCACGGATGATGTCCGTATACCTGCCTCTGGAGTTAATGGGTTTCTGGCCTTGGCCCGACTTTCTCTCGATTCGAACCCCTTCCCCATATATGGTCACCAAAGACGCATTTTCGTTCCAGACTTCTACATGTCTGGCTTGTAGACATTGGAAGATGGACACAGATGAGTGAAAATTGGTACGGTTACTAAGTTGGGTTTTGTTAACAAAATTATGCAGAATAAGTTTTAATTTTAAAGCTATCTGCGACTGTGAATCTAACCTTCGACTATTTTGAAACGAAACAATTCACTTTAAGTTTCTTTTATATATGTGAATTATCAACAACTGAAACTTTTATGCGAATGTTGAATTTTTTGAAACGAAACAATTCACTTTAAGTTTATTTTATATGTGTGAATTATCAACAGCTAAAAATTTTATGTGAATGTTGAATTTTTATTATTAATTTAAAAGAGCTTTATACCTTGGTACTTTCAATTGTTTCTGAAAACATTTCGGTGACAAAGATAATAGCAAATAATAATATCTCAGTTTTGAAAGTAATGTGGAAATAAATTTTTTAAAGATGATTTTAATTATTATTAATTTATCTTCTATAAGCAAAAATTAAACTATGAAAATTTTAAGACTAGATTTCTTCCGATAATTATTTTTAATGCTATAGGTTTTAAATAATATAATTTCCAATTTCAATAGTACAATTTCATACTAGACCATAGTACGATAAAATTACAATTGATATGAAATTGAACAACAGTATAATTCCATAGCAGTTTTTTTTCTCTTAAATTAATTTGCATCTATTTTTTAAATTTGTTTAATTAATTCTCTAAAATTTATTTTTAATATAGAAAAATTCATTAACAGATTAATAGTGGCTTAAATAACCTCATTTTTAGACAATATGAACAAGTGGCGTAGTATATGTTCAGTGGCGCCCGAGTTGCGCTATTATTTGTTAGCCCCTTTATCATATTTGGCATTTAAAAGTAGTAAAACCGATGGTGGATTTAGATATTTTGCGGTTCTCGGCAATGTACACTAGGAGGTCTTCTTCTTTTCACAAAGTGGCCGGATTAATTTCACTTTTCAGGAAATTTTTAACTTTAAGATCATACTAACGGCTTATTTTAGCTTTTTATTTTAATAATTTTGAAAGAATTTATAAGCTAATAATTATTTGTTATGATACATGATTGCAAATTTATGTTTGTACACAATATTATTTGAACAGACATTCAATGTAAAAACAAAGCGAATTAATGAAACAGATAAGAATTTGGCTATTTATACTTGATATTCACATTATCTTAATATTTTATAACTGTTCACATTATCTTAATATTTTATAACCGTTCATATTATCTTAATATTTTATAGTAAAAAATTTGCATTAAAATTATTTGTTTGTCATTTAGGTTAATACGAAAACTTTTAATAAGTAAACGTTAAAAAACGATTGATAAACGATTTAATAAACATTTTTTAATCGATATACCTACGGCTACCTTGAGCCCTGAGGCCTTAAACAGTTTCCTTGTCTATATCTAGTCAGAAATCTGATAGTAAGCACAACGTAACATTGTTTTGTATCAATTTTATTCTGTATGAGGTCACAGAAGTGGATTTAAGTTTTGGGCAATTAGGCTCTGCATTAGGGTTTAAAAAATTTTATTAGGAGAAGTACTAAATAGATGAATTTGAAAAATATACCAATTTTATTAATTATGAAATATTAGAATCATATCAGTACTTTTAAATATTTTTAATTAGTTTTCTTTCTATTTATTACGTTAATTTATTTATGACAATATTTTCAAATACCAAGGGTCCGTTTAAAAGTAATTATATACAAATGTGGATGTAGCACAATCATAGTTAAAATAAATAAGTAAATTATAACATATTATGTATCCATAAATATTGAAATAAATATTTTATTTAGAAATCCTTGCTATAAAAATCTTAATTTATTTGTTTGTGTATGTGTGTTTTTTAAAAAAACTTAATGACTTTGAAATTTAAGACTTTATGATAATTTTAGACTTCTCCAGAAAACATAAATTTGCTCCAATCGTTTCATTTTTATTTATTACGGCTACAGTTTTTTAACGCTTGAAATGAATTTCAAATCACGACCGTAATTCAATGCCAAGCTAAATATGAAGTACATCAGCTGGGAAACGAGGTACTGAATTGAATATAAATGAATCCAATGGGAAAGAAGAGACACACAAAAAATTACTTTCAAATCCGTAGCATAAATATGTTTTTCGAACATAAATTTATCAGAAGATTAGGAAAAAAACTACAAGGAAGTGAGCTGTCATAATGAAAGAAAATGATTAATGTCAATCAGATGACAAAAGTAATTAAAAAAACATTTTCGGTTGATACATTCTATTTTTAAAACTTCCCGAAATGTAGTTCTTTCAAGACGCACGATGAATTCTTAAACTTCGAAGCTTACAGCAAAAAATGTCGTGTAAATGTCAATATTCGAATAAAAAAAGCAGTTGAAATCTCTCCAGCTATTTCTATGTTATGAAGCTCCTAAAAATGCTGTAGTAACTTTTACAGTGTAGCAACAAGCAACTAAAAAAACAAAAACAACCAAATCACTGAATGCGGTTTAACGATTATCATAAATTCTCACTTTGAATAATGCATAGTATTTATTCTGAAAATTTTCAAAACCAAATACTTAGCCACGTCGCATTTTAACGAGAGTAAATAAATTTCTCATAACTACTAGTTTACGATTTACGGAACGCCGAGAGTAGCAAAGCGATTCAAAAACAGTCGAAGGTCAAAAAGCCATATGCATAGTTAAAAGCTTGGAAAGCAAACTTCAAGGTAATGTTCACCCATTCGACGCCTTCGAGTCTAATGGAGATCAGATCAGGATCTGGGTTACTTGAACAGTTATGTCACTTTGAGGAAGGCTTCTTTTCATTTCGTATGCAGAAGCAAAATGGTCAAGGGTTTTATGGATTGAAGTACTACTACGACTTGCCCTTGCCATTCGGGTTTTGATACCTTTTTTGGCACCCAGAATTGCTGTTAATCGTCCAGGTGTCAAGGTTGGTGTGAAAGCTCCAAGTGCTTTTAGGAAAGCGGTCGGCACTACAGCAATGAGTTCGGTCACTGAGCTTTAGCCTTCCGTGCAAACTGATATGGAATTGATCAGAGGTCAAACACATGCATTGACCAGCCTTAAATGTTCATCTTTATATGGGAAGAATACAACCTTGGAAGGACGCCAGCATGCACCCACAATTACTTATATAGTAATGAAACAGCCTATGTAAGAAAAGTTGTTTTGACCTTTGCCTATCAGTGTTGAAGCACTGAGTATCAACTACGTAACACCTTTAAAAGATGTTTGGCACATTTTTTTCTGTTAGCCCAAACTCCGATTCGAAATGCAAAAAATAAAAACAAAACACAATCGGTAATAACGTATGACAATAAACGATCTTAATGATATATAGAAAAACGATGCGTTAATTTTATGAACAACAAGGTAATAAAAAGTGAAAAAAATTGCTAGCTTTTTATTATTTTGGCGTAGTGATAGATACACACCACAACAGGTGCTCGCAAATTCTACCATTAATAGCAAAGCGTACTTAAAGGCTACGACGCATTGATAAATGTGATTTTTTTTCTAGGTACATGGACTTTTTTGGGCATAAGTACTGTTAAGTCTATTTTGTTGATGAAGTTGTTTCCTAAGAATAACAAGTAGTCCTTATCAGAATGCATTACGAGTGGACAAATTTCTTGGGGAATTTCTAGAACAGAATAGCCACGCTTTCGTCATACGCTGTGTTGTGATTAGGATCAAAGTAAATATAATTTGTTTTGAAATTTCGATTTCATTTTTTTAAATCACACAAAGTATCTTAAATCATCATATCGTAACCAGAAAAACAAAAATTGCTAAAGCCACGGATAAAAATTTGTATATGTTTGTCATATTTTTTTAAAAAAAATAAGCCTGTTCTTTTTTAATAATAAAATAAACTTTCTTTATTCAATCAGCAAACGAAATTAATTCTTTAACTCTCCAATACTTTAGAGAATTTTACTCTCTAATTCTAATAAAAAAAGGCTAAGCTTTTAGTTTTTGTAAAGTTCGAGCAAAATTGTCTGTTTCGTCTTTTTGTAAACCAACGAAGTTAGATTTGTTCTTCATATATTTTCTTCATAACAAATATACATTCATATATATTTGTTATACTTCAAATGTTGTAATCATCCTAATAATCTTGTTCATGAATCGTTTGCATTTGTTTAAAAGCAACTTACTTTAAAACAACAGTTAAAAACATTTAAACATCTAAACAAAAAAAATTAAAACATTCAGAAAAATACCATGGTATCTATACGATAGGTGTCCCATGTTGGTTTACGAGATTTTTTTTATTATTATTTGCTTTTACCCTTTTTGACCATCTATATAATATCTTAATAATAGTAACAAACTAGAAAAAAACAGTATTTAATCCAAACAATTTTATAAAGTAAAATGAAGAAATTATTTTATTGTAATTATTTTCTTCTTTTAAGGTTTTAACTTATAATTAATCCTAATAAATGTTATGTTACCTTAAATATAATTGTTTAAAAAATTCTCAGCAAGGTGGCGCCACTGGTATGGAATCAAAATTTAGCTAATTTAAAGGCCTAATCACTTGAAAATATTGTACTGAAATTAAAACACTCAAGTATGCCAAATTTCAAAACTATGGCCAATTAGGAAAAGTGTGAAAAATCATTTATAAAATCCCTGTCTTACAAATGTAAAACAAGTTAAATGCTTTAAAAAACGTTGATGCCAACAGCTTTAGATTATTGTGAGTCAACACTTTTAACAGCTCACAAAAAATACGTCTCCTTCAAATTAGGCGAGTCGGCGACGGATACCTTTAACGATGTGAAATAATTTTCGATTCTGCAAAGATTTTATACGAATATTATGATCATTGGGTTTTTTCTTCATTTCATTTACAGCAATAAATTACCATCTAATGCTTCGTTGATGACTGTATTATTCAAAATGTAAGGAGGCAAACCCAGTCACTTGCATTAATAATAGGAATCAGAGTATCGAAAATATAATAATACAGATGTAGCACTTCTTGAATGTTTGTATACAAAACAAAAATATTGTAGCTCCGAAGGTCGGATAATATTTCACTGCAAACAGCCCAGCAATAAAATTAATGCTCGAAGCAAAGTGTGTGGTCTCTAAGTATTATAGGTTTTTGATTTTATCATATCATAAAAGAAAGGCGAAGTTTAGATTATTTTGTTTTTGCAGAGCAATTTATCTTCCATAATTTACATGAAAATTAATTCAAACGTCCCTTTTATTGTTCAAATAATTGTTATCTTTGTGTTCAGGCGGTTCCTGTTTTTCTTGTTTGAACTGGCGTCTTATTTTGATTTCACATTATTTAGAAATCTTTCGTCCTCATGTCAGTCAATTATTCACGTTTAACGGGGAGACAAATAGTTATTTTATTTATTTATTTATTTAGGAAAAGCCTTGTGCCAGACTGTTGTTATGTAGATTCTATGCACTTTATCCCAGATTTCGACCTGATTTTAGTAAACGTTTTCTTTTGCAGGAAAATATTTTAGAATGATCATGAACTATTTTACTGAAAGATGTTGAACCCGCTGCCTGATCATGAAGTTTCCTGTCTATAGCAAACTACAACTTAAAATGATCATAGACAGAGAGTTACGAACAACTGCATCACCGATGAATGACATTACACACGTGACTAAAACTCAAAGTATTAAGAATAAACATATAAAATAAAGTTGCTTTAATTTGTAATATATATTTGAATTAAGCATAATAACGATTATTAGTGCCTAAAATTAAATTTTGCATGATATTTGATTGTCTATAATGAACAACAACTCAGATAGTAGTAAGTAGAATGTTGCGAACAACTGCGTCATCGATGAATGGCATATTCCACCATTAATTTAATGTCTTTCAACGATAGATTGCCCTTCGACACTTGCGCATTTTCAGGTCCTATCCATCTATACAAAATGCATCTATCCTCGCTTTAACGCATATTAGAAATTTTGGTCTAAATTTGCAGAGGATAGCTTAAAGATTCAAGTTAGCTGTCTGAACGTAATGCTCGTTGTCTGAATATAATTCTCGTTGTCGGAACATAATGCCCATTGCCTTAGCGTACAAATAAACATAAAGAGCTATTAAATAGGAAAAAAATCCTCCAGGACTTAATAAGGGAAGTTTTAAATATTAAATTTCTTCACCATTAGGATTTCTCTATTTCTTCCAGTGTGTCTATAGATACTTCATTTTCACACAAGACTAAATTGCTTTTTTATTTCTAATACAAAATTCTGCATGTCGATAGAGAAATAAGAATACGAATATGTGTCTATAAACACGTTTATAAGACTTTATTACATCGGATTTGATTTAAAAAATAAAGACAGTATGTCCAATTATGAAACTATAGAAAGAATCGCCCATATCTTTAAAAGAATTAGAAATAATTTCTTCTTTTTTTTTTAATTTCCAACAGTATCAATCAATGAGCTACGGATTTAGGCTTCAAATTTTTTCGATCTTGAGTAAGTATTATGCCCCGTTTTGAATCAGCATAAAGGTTATTTGGGGAAATATTTTTGTGATTTTGATTCAGGAGCAGATGACAGGGCCGGCAGCCGGGGGCTGATCTCTCTTTCTAAGTTTTTGCACCACATCAGCAGAAAAATGTTTTACCCTGAAAGATTCCAGACCCGCTTATGCGTTTATTCCTTGTGGAATCGGGTTTCAGACCTTTAACGTTCCAAGTTGCAACTTTACGACCAAACCACTGAAGTCTCACAAAAGTTTCGAAGAAATAAATTTCAGTGATAAGCTATATGCCATTGAAAAATAATTCACATCAAATTGCGCTTTATTTAAAAGTTTTTTAACGATACGTATAGTTTTGAGATTAAGATTGATTTGATAAGTTAAATTATTCAACTTTTAATAGATAATATTATTTTGATTTAATTATTCAGTTGGTATATTAACAGCTGAAAAGTAACACGCCTCATTGCGGTTTGAGAAAAGAAATTGAAACATTGAAGTTTTTATTTTATTTAAAGATTTGGCGATAACGACCAACCCTCTTTTCAGTATCAGGTATTTGTATCACTATCTCAAAATAATAAAAAACTTTGTAATTAAAAACCACAATTTGTGGTTAAAGAATTTATTAATATTTCATGTGGTTTCTAGAGTTATTGATGGATAGCAGCTATAACCAGAGGTAGTAAAATAGCTTGGAGGGATATTTAAAAATCGAAAAGTTTGTTGGTAAGAATATATCTCACAACCTTGGAAAAAACTTTTCAAGATAATGTCTCATAATCATACGAACAATCTATATAGTCTCTCTGGAATTTTCATACCTAGTTACACAGTTTGTGGTAAATAGCGAATTGCAATTCCTGTTTAAACACATATCCCATAAAAATTAATAAAATTTGGCTACTGTTTTCGAAAAAGATCACATTAAAACTATACTATTAAAAATTTTGAAAAATTGGCATTCCTTAATTTGCATGTTTATGGTGATTACTTCTTCAGCTAACAAATATCAGCTTTACTGTTATTGACAACTGATAAAATATTCCGTGGTGAGTCAGAATAATTTATTGTTGTATTTTGGTCAGATAGTATTTATATTTGATTTGCTATCTTATTTTAGAGTGAGCAGCTGAAGTTAATATATAATTTTTAAACAAAACTCTTTTCGTTTGTAACAAGATCAAAAACAACTAATATACAACTAACATGCAATAAGTAATCAATGGTTTTCATATACTAACGTGCAGTTGAAAAAATAACTTATGTTGTCTACCAAGGGTATATTACCAAAAATAAGGTATCCAGGTCTAATTTGTAACAACAGGTTTTGTCTTTAAAACTGAGTCAAAAGACTTTATATTCTAGGATAATACGTTTTAGGCATTTTATAATCGTGACCTTCCACGGGTAGAAAAAAAAATCATAAGTTGACAGATATTATCCCCCCCTTAATTAGAGAATTAAGTACTAATCAGTTGTCCATAAATATCTTCAGACATTTTAATTTCATACAATTATGAGATAAATTAGTTAAATTTTATTAAAAAAAAGATTCTTAAATTTCATAATTTATTTATTGGCAAGAAATGAAGAATCAAGCTGATAGAATTGATGTCAATGTTTACAAGACATAAAATTTTATTTTGAATTTGCAATCCATAGCTAAATTGTGTTCTGCACTGTTTTTACATTCCCGCTTTTAACACTTTAAATTAATTTACAGAACTTTGCTTATTGTATTGAGATTTTCAGGTTATGTTTAAATGATATTTAAAGGTAATTCCCTACATTTACACTTTTTCATGATTTACATTACTTTCTATATTGCGTGAAAACTGTAGTAGTGAGGTTTTATTGTATATTGTTTCTAATGGCACTTGCCGTAGCCAAGTTCCCGGACGCATTACATTCGCTTGCACAGCCCCTTTTTACATGTGGGCACATTCACAGATGAAGAACATCAATGCCTGAACCGGGACTCGAACCGAGGACATCAAGATCACGGGGAGGACGCGCTACCTTTTTGTCAGGAAGTCGGCGAATTTTATTTTAATCATATTGAACTAATTAACCACTATTAGTTCTGACTTTCTTAATTAAGGATATAGTTATCAACTAAATTGCTTCCAATGCCTCTAAAAATTTGATCAATAATTTCTAAATTGTTTTAACATAGTGCAATTAATATAGCCACATTTCTTCTAAAAATTTCTAATTGTCAAAACAAGTGTCTAAAACTCATTAAAATCATATTTTAATGATTTGAACGCTTTGAGTTTGACTATCGAGTTTCTTGCACCGCTTTGTTTTGTTTTCTTATTATAACTGCTACAGCTTCAAAAGTATATTACTGAAATGAGTAGGATTCCAATTTACTGAGCCTTTGACGAGAGATGACACTTGCTGCGTTGACTGCAGAAAATTACCTTATCAGTCAAGATCTGTTATAGTCAATTTCGGTGTCATCAGAAGCGGCCGACCCGGTGAATCAGATAAGCCTCCCACAAGCTGCCACTTAAGCCCAGTGGCAGAATAAGATGACAGATATTTCTGTGCTCAGATGAAACTTCGGTTTTACGTCAATAACTACGTCACGTGTCAAATTTTTATTCAGAAATGAAACCTACACTAAGCATTTACCGAAAACTAATGATTTACGGGGCCAGAAGTATGACAAAAAAGGGTGGTTGAACTGCATATCGCCGCCTACCGTTTAACCCCCGCATTTCTCCTTGCTGCACAATGCAGCGGTAGATTCCGAGACTTCAACTATTCTGAATCCTGTAGAATGTCTACTAAGTGGAATTTCTCTTCCTCTTTCTTACTTTCATCATTTTCTTTCTTTAAAAATGGTTGCCTGGATACTCTTTCAGCATTCCGGATATAAATGGTTCCTCAAGACGCGTGGCAAAGATTCGCAGTTGCACGGGAAAAAAACCTATTTATTTATAAAAGAACTATTAAAAATACCACGAATTCTTTGCAATCTTGCATTTGTAAAAAATAACTAAATATTAAAATGATAAAATAATTCCTTTTTCGAAAACTGAAAATTTCATCAGTAATGATTTATGTATAAATATAACTAATTTTAAAGGAAAATAATAATATTATATTGTCTGAAAATAGTAAAAAGTAAATAGCTGAAAGATATCTGCCATCAGTTAGCAATTCTGGCTATTTTCAAAATGCTATTAGTGATGACTTGTTCATAAATATAACACTGATTTTAAAGGAAAATAATAAAATGATATTGTTGGAAAATAGTAAAAAGTTAACAGCTGAAAGATATCTGCCATCAGTTAGCAATTCTGGCTATTTTAAAAATGCTATCAGTGATGATTTATTTATAAATATAACACTGATTTTAAAGAAAATTGATAAATTATATTGTTTGAAGATAGCAAAAAGTAAATCACTGAAAGATATCTGCCATCACTTAGCAATTCTTGCTATTTTTTAAATGACATGTGATGATTTATATATAAATATAACATTATTTTTTAAAAAAATGATAAAATTATATTGTTTGAAATACTAGAATACTAGAAAGATATCTGCAATCACTTAGCAATACAACACCATGAATTCTTTGCAATTTTGCATTTCTGAAAAATAATTAAAGATTAAAATGATAAAAGAATTACTTTTTGGAAAAATTAAAAATGTCATCAGTGATGATTTATATGTAAATATAACATTAATTTTAAAGGAAAATAATAAAATTATATTGTTTGAAAATAATAAAAAGTAAATCGCTGAAAGATATCTGCCATCAGTTAGCAAGCAATTCTGGCTATTTTCAAAATGCTATCAGTGATGATTTATTTATAAATATAACACTGATTTTTAAAAAATGATAAAATTATATTGTTTAACAATAATAAAAAGAAACAGGTAAAAGATATCTGCCATCACTTAGCAATTCTTGC
Organism: Argiope argentata; assembly: GCA_026289955.1. NCBI lineage: Eukaryota > Metazoa > Arthropoda > Arachnida > Araneae > Araneidae > Argiope > Argiope argentata. The sequence continues at coordinate 8,882,696 of JAOUZG010012691.1, forward strand.
AGTTTTCAAAATGCCCTCAGTCATGAATTATATATAAATATAACACTAATTTTAAAGAAAAATGATAAAATTATATTGTTTGAAAATAGCAAAAAGTAAATTGCTAAAAGATATCTGCCATCACTTAGCAATTTTTGCTATTTTTAAAATGATATTTGATGATTTATATATAAATATAACACTAATTTTCAAGAAAAATGATAAAATTATATTGTTTGAAAACAATACAAAGTAAGCAGCTAAAAGATATCTGCCATCAGCAATTCTTACCATTTTCAAAATGCCATCAGTCATGAATTATATATAAATATAACACTAATTTTAAAGAAAAACGATAAAATTATATTGTTTGAAAATAGCAAAAAATAAATCGCTGAAAGATATCTGCCATCACTTAGCAATTCTTGCTATTTTTAATATATGTGATGACTTATATATAAATATAACATTAATTTTTTTTAAAAAAAATGATAAAATTATATTGTTTCAAAACAGCAGAAACTAAATACTAGAAAGGTATCTGCCATCACTTAGCAATACAACACCACTATTAATAGTGTTATAGTTTTATATTTGAGAATTCCGAGCTCATAATAGTGAAAAATATTCCAAATAAGTAAAATAAGTACTTTCCAAAGGTTTAAACAGTTAATTATGCAAAACAACATGTTTAGACATTTCCAAGGGATGGAACTAAATGAGTCTCATTTTCCAACAATTTTAGCACATGATAATTGTGCATGTAATTGATTTCCTCATTTCATTTAATGGCCTTGCCACGTAATCATCTCAATAAATTCCTTTATTGAAAAATTTACAATGTTTTTGATCAAAAATCAGTGTGAAATTTTGGAAATTATTTTCCAAGTATCTGATTCTAGTTTTAAATATTTTTCTTCTCTTAAAGAGGAATTTTATTGTTTGACGTCGCTCTTTTAAAAAATTACGTAAGAAATGACAGATTACTTTAGTTTAGTTATATTAACGTCCCATTTTAAAACAAAACTAGAACTATTTTGGTACGAGCCTCGTAATTTTAAACCACTGTAAGATGACGAGGACGGTACCTGAGCAGGCACCCTCCTATCCACACCCCGCCACACCTGGGCTTTTTTTAATCAGTTTCGTATGAATCATATTTTTATAATTGAACAACTACACAAATATTTCATTTTATTGGAATCTGCTTTTATCAAGAATATTATAGACAGTTCAAAAAATTTTGTACTATTTTTTCGAACGCTTAACACAAAAAATGTCAGAGTAAGACGTAGAAACTCAATATTAAAAGATTCGCATTAAAAAAACAAAACTGTATAGAATAAATTAGATTCGAGATAGACTGATGAAATCAGGTTTCAGGCCTGATTCCATAATATATCTCCTTGTACATGGAATTGGTGTCCATCCAAACTGCTAGGAGTCAGCATCATCAAAATACCAAGGTCCTGCATCAAAGAACTTTCTTATAATTTTAAAATAAAATCAAACTTCAAACTGCTAGGAGTCAGCTTCATCAAAATAGCAAGGTTCTTCATCAAACAACTTTTTTGAAATTTTAAAATATGGTCAAACTTCAAAATGGAAGTCATGAACTTGTAGAATTTCAAATAATTACAATTTAAAAAAATTTGATGTATTGAATTTTCTTTCAAAAGGTAATATCTCATTTTCAAATAATAGTATTTTTATTCCAGTTTTGGTTCCGGTAATTATTATTATTAATATTTCCTTTTCTACGGCTCTGTTCAAGAAATTCCTCCTCACAGATGGGGAAATAGTGATTAAACTAAATAACAATTGAAATACTTCACTATTATGAGTTGGGTATTTTTATAATCATTTTTTTCTTTACTGTTTCCAAAGAGAAAAATTCTTAGCAAATATTTTGAAAACAAAATTTTGTTTATCTTTTTCAACTAAGTTCAAAGCTCTCAAAAAAATTCACATTTGGATTTCTAAGAGAAGATTTGTTAAATTGTTGGATATAAAGTTGTTTCTCCTTAATTTGTACGCTCCTTAGGCAAAATATTGAGTTAAAAATTTAGGCTTACGTTATTAATGGCTATATTTTTATAGCTATACCCATTAGATTTATAACTTTATAATAAAATAATCACAATAATTGCAGTTATTACAATTGTGAATATAAAGCAATTATTGCAAAATAATAAATAAACATGGCTTAATTGCAAAATAATTACAATTAAAAAAATAAAATTTTATGCTTTCATATGCAGTTTTAATATTGTTTTTTTATTTCAGTAATAATTTTTTCAATCTCTAATAAACATACATCAGTTAAGAGTTCATAGGACATATATGTTAATAGAAACTGAGGCATGATTCATATTTTCTAATAACAGTTAGCCTTCCTGTATTTAAACAATAAAATTGTAAAACTCTGAATGTTAAAAAAAAAGAAAAAAATTTAATATGTTGTAAGTCACTATGTCACACTAATAATATTAAAAAAGAAAATAAAATCTTCGATATGACATTTCAAGTGATCATGTGAGAACATTATTATTTTAAAGTCATTATTTATCTTAATTAGTTTAAGTCATTAACCAGTTTAAACCGGTTAGACACAATCACAAGATGTCTCTATTGGTCTCTATTATTTTCTCTCTCTCTCCCTCTCTGTATATATACATATAATGATAATTTTTTTTAACTTTAATTTTCAATTTTTATAGCTGACAAACAAAAATTTTGGAGCTCCACCGATTTTGAGAGAAAATAACAGCCATGACGTTATAGTTCTTCTTCAGCCTTTTAAAAACGCGTCTGCCATAAAAGAAGCATACTTATTAATAAACCAATAATGGTAAAAGCAGGTCAAACTTTTAAAAATGAATCTTCTGTCAAAGAAGTATGCATAATAATAATGCAATACTAGTAAAAACAGGTAAAAATATTTTTTGATAGTAAATTTCGGAGACTTCAAAACTTACTAACCAAAGCAACATGTTCTCACAAGATAAAAAAAAATAATAGATTGAAAAATAAGCGAATTCTATGAAGATATATGTCTTTGACTCTGAAACCTTTCAACAAGTCAAGCTTGGACACCAAATTATTGAATTTTTTTAAAAAAAAGTTAATAACTTAATCAACAAGACTGTTCAGACCCTTAGCAAAATATTTGCTGAATATTTTAAATTTTTGTTCTTTTAAAATTTTAATAAGCATGCCATATTAACATATGGATCCCATCAATTCTTAGTTGGTACAAAATCTCGAAACATTCCCAAAAAGGAATGTATCGTCTAATTATATAATAAATTCTGATGTCAATGGGTTAAAGAATCTTTTTTTAAGTAAATACAACCAATCAGAAGCTGACAAAAAATCTTTTGGTGACACTTCTTTAAGAAATGACATTCCATGAAATACCACAATAGTTGGATGAGTCTGAGCCTCGCCCAGAGTTTAAGCAAACTGTCGCGTAAAATAACTCAATCCAGAACGCGTGCCTTTGCTCACAAATCTAAGCAATGTGACAAGCACACGAATTTACACCCGAAAATGGCGAACCAACCTGTTCCATAAATCAACCCCACGTTCTGAAACGAACGCATCCGGTACTCGTTGGTAAAGTCGGACTCCTGAATTTATGACCCCAAATGAGATAGCTGTTTTTATTTTTTTCCTCATGTATAGATTCCAAAGCGATAGCCAAACATATTACTCGAATTACCTGCTTTTTGTAATGGTTTGTTTGTTTGAAGAAACGATACCAAGCTTTAAATGGGGGTTTTATTTATTGTTAAGTTGCCCATGAATTACTGAGTTACTAAAATTTTAGTTTAATGGGATTGTTTCCATAAATCTATACTATTATACTTTATTGAAAATGTTTCCATAAAGTCATTCCATAATCCTTTATTGAAAATATTCCCATATATCCAATCCATAATCATTTGGTGGAAATGTTACCATCAATCTACACCATAATCATTTATTAAAAAGATTCCCGTAAATCCATTCCACAATCCTTTATTGAAAATGCTCCCATGTATCCATTCAATAATCATTTAGTGAAAATGCTACCATAAATCTAAACCGCAATCATTTCAAGAAAATGTTACCATAAGAACACAACATAATCATTTAGTGAAAATGTTACCATAAAACCATAACATAATCATTTAGTGAAAATGTTACCATAAATCCATACCACAATCATTTAATGATCTTCCCCGTGATCTGGGCGTCTCGGGTTCGAGTCCCGATTTGGCCATAGTTGTTCTGTGTTCTATCTGTAAGGTGTGCGAATGTGCCCCCCCCCTGTAAAATGGGGCTTTGCAAGCGAATGTGATGAATGAGTAGCAAAAGTCGTATACTTGGCCTTAGTTGGCCCTACTACAAAACAAGAGACGCTGATTAGGCTTAAATCGCTGACTACCTCAGCGAGCTTGCCGATGGCAAGTACCATAAGAAACAACAACAATTTCATTTAGAGAATATGTTATCATCAAATATAATATTTATATACATAGTTATACCATCAAATATAGTATTTATATATATAGTTATACCATCAAATATAGTATTTATAAATATAGTTACAGTATTTGTATTCTACATCCATGCAGGCTTTTTGGATTGGTTTTTAAAGTCTATCGAAGAATGAAGGCGATTCACGACAAAGTTTTTATAAATTCAAGCCCATATTATCATAAATATTTTTTTTCCTTAATTCTACAATTTAAATTTATAGATAAATGAAGGGAAAATTTCATGAGGATATTACAATAAAAGCAAAAAATGTTACGAATTATTGAACACAAAATTACATAATTGAATTTAGATATAAAACTTCTCAGACAAGATTTAACCCTCTCATATCAATGCCTAGATTTCAGAAAGGCACAATGAAGAATTTCCTTTTTTGTTTTACAGATTATAAGCTATTTTAACCTCATAAATTATAAGCTATTTTGACTTCACAGATTACTATCAATTTTGGAAAATTAAATAAATTTGATTCAAAAAAGTTTCAGATCTGTATTTTTTTATTCATTATTATTATTCTCTCATATCTCCAGAAGTATATTTTTGATTTTAATAAATGTAAAATTCATTCAGTTGACGCCCTGAATTATATACAAGCAAGGAAACAATGATCAACTACAAAAAAAGTACCTAATTCTCTAAAAAAATTGTTTTTCGCTATATATAATAAATAAAATATCCAGTCATGTTCCAAGAGAAAATTAACTTTTATTCAGTTAAACTGTTAATTATGTTTTTTAAGCTCTTTCATTCCGTAGACCAAAGAGAATGAATGAAAATATCTGAATTAAAAAATCATTTATAATATCAATGAATAGACCAGCAAGTCAGCTTCCAAGGTTAATAAAACTCATCGTGACACTATTGCTTGTTATTCTTATCAATGGGTCAAGGAACTGAGAGTGAAGGGTGTTAATTTCCAGACCTGATTCAAAGTTTATACATAAATTAAACGTCTTGTAAAAGGTGTAACTAGAAACTGACCCAAAAAGAATTGCATTTGTTGGAAACACATTTTTTTTTGACGAGGATTGCTACATCACATGTTTTTGAACTAATTTTATGTCGGTTTTTTCGTACAAGAGTCAACAATGATGCAAAAACAGAAATCTTGTTTTTAGATTTTTTTGAAAAACGTTTTATTTATGGAAATTGCTTCTAAATAAGTAAAATAATTTCATTAATTTTCTAATTAAATACTATTTTTCGTAGTTTTTCTATTCCTACTATTAGTTCGCACTCTCCCCATATATATATATATATATATATATAAATTTTTAAATCGTTAATAAAATACTTTTAATTCATCCTTTTAAGTTCAAATATTTTTTTAACTTGTAGTGGATGACACTTGACGCTAATACCTTTTTTTTTCTAAATATTAATCCATTAATTAAATTTATTCAATTTTTAATACTTTAAATAGAATTTTATCAGTTTGTAATGAGAATTGAAATCCACAGGCTGTAGCTCAATCGGTAAAATGCGAGTATTTCAGTATATTTCACGTCAAGATGTAGAATGCGATTTCAATTTTTGCGAAAATCAATAATTTTTTGATAAATTATTTATATTGATTGCAATTATTTAATAAGAATTAACTAAAATAAAGTTTTTCTTTGCTGGCCTAAGTAGGAATTGACTTATTTTTTTATATTACTTGTTTTAAATATAGTAATTCTATATTTCTTAAATTTAATCTTTAATCAATTAAGAACTGTTCGTCTTATAACTGAAATTTGAAAAACTTTTAACTCTTAATAATCTCCAGACTAATCAGGTATTACTTCTAAGTAAGCTTATCTTATTATCATGTAAGTTATAGATAACACACGATAAATACTAATAATTTTAGCTGAAATACTTATTATTATTATTAGAAATCTTTGAGTAGACCCGTATCTCCATGAATACGTTTAAATAGACTCAATTTAATAATATTTAATATCATGATTTGGCCCATTTTTTTACTCTGAGTAAGAAAATAAGTCGGTGAACTCTTTGGAGAAATCATTATACAGATTATTACGAGTTATCTAACAATTAAAAAGTTCATTTTCTAACCCATAAAAAATTTCCAGACTGCTTATTAATTAAAAAATATTAATTATCGTCATTGTTATACCAGAATGTCGTATGTCAAAAACTGTGCACTGTAAGCATGTTATATTTCGATGTAGCAATTGGAACCACCCGTATTTTGCAACAATACAAAATAAACCAGCATCCTGGTATAGGGATAGCACGTCTTGCCCGCGATCTGGGCGTCCCGGTTCGGGCATGGTTGTTCATCTGTGTTTTCTCTGTAAGGAGAGTGAATGTGCCCCCTTGTAAAAAGGGGCTGTGCAAGCGAATATGGTGAGTGAGTAGTGAAGTCATACTCTTGACCCTAGGTGGCGCTACTTCAAAAGAAGAGACGATCATTTCGGCTCAAAATCTGCTGATGCAGCAGTGAGTTTGTCCATAGCAAGAGCCATTAGAAACAATAACAAATATAAAGCAATGATATATCACATGAAACGATTTGAACAAACTAGATTTAACTAACCAGTCAATTATTTCGTATCAATAAAGTATGATAGCAAATTTAGTATACAACAATTTAATATAAGAGTGACACTGTTTACTAATTTAATATTCTTACATATCTCACCCCTAAAAACTAAGTGAATAATGAAAAATATGCCTGAATTGTACAGATTACAAAATGAATATCACTTAGCTAGATCATTTTTCTTAATATCATTTTATTATACTTTAAAAAGTTCTCGATTACAACTTTAAAGTTAGAGCAAATAATACCGACAGAAAACCTCATAAATTTAACCCGCGGTAAGATGAAGACTACAACTGGCATGACATTCTCCAAACTTTGACACCAACGTGAGGTCATTTGAGCCTTTACAGATTTAGTGTCCATCAATTTTGCCTACTCGTCAAATTGGTAGAATCCACGGTCAAGGGCGCTTTTGTGTAGTTTGTTGCCCTAGTGCACGAAAAAAAATATGTGCTATCTCCATTTTGTTATAATATTAATAAAACAAAGACAGCCGCTTACTTTATTTAATTAACTAATGAACGATTTAACTGATTAGTTTAATTGAGTTAATAATAAATTTTAGTAACTGGTTTTCAAATATAAGTGAAAATTTAATTTTGCTTAGTATTTGATTAATTATCTTATGTATCCAGATTACTTTAATAGTCATTAAAACTATTTGTTTTCAAGGAGTGCAAAAGAATCAAATAAAAAAAATAATTTTGCCTTTTTTTAAAGGAATAAAAATTCTGAAATTTGTTGCAAGTTGAAAACAACATAATCGAACTTAAAAAAAGTATTCTCTTGTGGTCTAACAATATATATCGTGTGGCCTAACAATTCTCTTGTGATCTAACAATTGATATTTGGGAAAATAAAGATTTCTTTCAGATAAAGGAAAAAATTCAAATCTAATCTTAAACCTCCAAAAATTTTCACGTCGATTTTGGAAACCTTTTTTTTCCCCACAACGTTTACCGTTTTACTGTTATAGAATAAAAATTCCTCGATCTGGGGAAAAAATTGGAAAGAATTTTGTGAAATATATGTGAATTTTTGTTTGGTGAACCAAAAATCGATTTTCTTTATCTTATTACAAAGAATAAAACAAAATTACGTGACATTTGGCCATCTTTGAGTTTATCTTATTTAGTGAAGATTACAACCAAGCCAGAAAAGACTCAGAGTATGATCCTATGACCTTAAAAGTTAGACACTATATATGTATATATTCTGTTAAGTTGAATATTACTCACAAAATTTGTCTTTTTGGAATTGCTATTGAATGGAATCAGTGCACATTATTACATCGAAGAAGGATTTACAGGAAATATAAGAAAAGTATGTAAATTACTTTTTACTGCTTATCCATAATATAAGTAATACGGACGATTTTCTTAATAAACCATTACGCTTGAAAATGACATATCAAAAGTATGGATCAAACATATTTAAACTCCATGTTTTTACACAAAAATATTTGAAATACGATTTTTAAAACTAAAAACGCAATTTATGATTGAGTTTGAACAATTAAAAAAATAAGGCCAGCTATATTTCTAGATTGAAATCCTGTCTTAGAAGGATAATTGGGACTCACTCAGAACTATGCAGGCCCTGAAAGCAATGTTCTGATAATTGGAATTGACTTCCATAGGGACCCATAAGCTGCCTCTATTTCAAGATGAATTCATATTGTGATAAATATTTAAATATAATAAATAAAAAACTAAATAAATATTTTTTCCTTTGTTTTTTTATTTGTAATCTCTGATTTAGACCTTTCTGCAATGATGAATTTTATAAATGGACATGTTTGCAAACTTTTGTATTTATTTAACATTTCAATATTTAAAATAATTTAATTTTTTTATTTTTATAATAATAAATTATCCGCATAGTAAATTTTATTAAAATGCACTGGTACTTCTGATAAAAGTGGATAAAGAAAATTCACTAAAATTAGATATTTAATGGGTATTAAATATTGTATTGGGGAAAAAGAAATCCATTATTATTTTGCAGCCATCTACAGAGAAAATAATGGATTTCTTTTTCCATTATTCTCAAAAATTCCTTATGGAAAGAAATGAAAAATATTGGAAAGAAATTCATTATTTTCTCGGCAAATGGCTGTAAAATAATAATGGATTCCTTTTTCCATTATTTTTAAAAATTCCATATGGAAAGAAATGAAAAATATTGGAAAGAAATTCATTATTTCCTCGGCAGATGGCTGTAAAATAATAATGGATTTCTTTTTCCATTATTTTTAAAAATTCCATATGGAAAGAAATGAAAAATATTGGAAAGAAATCCATTATTTTCTCGGCAGATGGCTGTAAAATAATAATGGATTTCTTTTTCCCCAACCTAATATATCCAACTGCTCTTTCAGAATAAAATATCTGCAACAAAATATTTATAATCGTGAACTCCAATTTACAGATAATATTAACTTGATTTGCATATCTATTGTCTTTTAATTATGTGCTCTCGTTATAATTGGGAATTATTATTCACAGAATTCGTGATATGTAAGTTATTGTTTCCATACGCAACATCAGTTTTCTGAAAGTCAGTTTACTGCAATAAGGGATGAACACTGACGACTATCAAATACGACCAACGTTACTTTCGCAATGTGAGAGGGCGTTCCATTTAGTCTTGCGAAGGCTAACTTCTATCCCGGCAAATAAAGACATTAAAAACCTCGGAAGAACAAAAACACGATTACGAAAAAGGATGATTTATAACTATGGACGAAAGAACAGAAATTTAAAAACTTCTTCCGCAATAGAGGAGAGACAAAGACATTTAAGGCGAATTAAAAGTATTTTTTCGATGATTCTCCACTTTCTCGGGTGTATTCTAGGAATATTTTTATTTTAACTTGGAAATATTTTGACCTTGTATTCATTCCTATTACAAGGTTAGAATTTTTTAAAAGATATTTTTCACGAATAAATATTAGTGACCGCAAGTGGAGAGTGGCTGCGATAACGATTGTTTAACTATTCTACAGAAGGTTTATTGTTGTGGAACATTATTGATACGCGAAAAGAGGGAAAATAAACACACCGGGTTATTAATTCTTTTCACTCTTTTCAGTTTTGAGAGTTATTTTTTCTTTCCAAAGGATAGCTTCCTATAACCTCTTCTAGCTTCGAAGAAAATCAGCTGCGAATGACATATTAATAGACTGTTTTCTTCTAAGCGATTTTTATATAGATAGAATTAGTAGGCGCAGTGTAATTTTGCAAAAACAATACATACTTATACTTTCTTCAAAGTTTTAACTTAAGCCTTCACTTCGTAGTGTATCAAATTCCACTATATTATGTGCTTTTTGTATAAATAAATAGTTCAATTTTTTTAGAATATAAGATTTTATGAGGATTTTCGCATAAGTACCATTTTAGAATAAATTCCAGAATAGAAATTTTTTAAAAAGGAAAATTTTCAAAATTCTTTATGTGTGTGTATGTATGTGTTCGATATATATGTAATACATGTATTTTTTGTTGTTATATATAAACTCCCCATTGTAAAAAAATTAATTTTCAAATTTAAATATCTGGCATTGATGGGTTAACTCGACAATTAATTTACCTTAAATTATACCAAAATTTCAATTTTTATAGAATTTTCTAAGAATTTTATTAGAAGCCTTTTTTTTTTTGAATAATTGCGAATGTCAAGTTTCAAAATTTTTCTAAATTTTAATTACTTTTTTTTTCATTCCATAAATTATAACTAAAATACAGTAATAAGTACTTTTTATTTATGCTAGAATAAGAAAAAGTTATTTTAAGATTCCTAGTAATATTTACTAACCCTTTCGGACATCTTTTCCTCATCCAAAGCAACTTTTAAAAAAAGACAAGAAATTACTTAATTTATTACTTAACTATATTGCCTATTTTGAATTTTATGATTACTTTAACAAGGAAAGTTAAAATGACTCTTAAAAGACTCTAATTTTCTCTATATTTAAAGATTTTCTGAAAACATTTGAGTAAGTTCAACAAGAGAATACTTGATTTGATAAAAAACGCAAATCATATCAATAGAAGCTCAAAATCCTGGATTTACAGCCTATGGGAAATGTACACGATTATTACTTCTACAGATATATTTCAAGAACTTATTAATTATACCCATTATTTTCAAATTCTAATGCTATTATTGTCATCAATTCCTTATACCTTCCTGATAGGCTGATGATGATTGATTATTTTCCTTTTGTATTTATTTATTAGTATTGGTTTAGTTATCAAACAAAATGATTTTGTAAGCTTATCGAGAGAAATTATATTGTGTTAATGTTTTTAAAAACAGTTTTTTAAAGAGAACAATTAAAATATTATTAAAAAAAGAATTCAATACAATATAGAAAGACGAGTTGTTCAGCAAAATATAATGCATTTACAAGCAATGAATAAAAACGCCATATCAGAAATTTTTTCCACAATATTAGAAAATATATATATAATTAAAAAATCTTGATGATGTTTAGTAAAATAAATTTATTGCAGGAGTTTCATAATAAAATCTATTTAAGTGGTTTTCAGTTTAAAATAATCAATTCAAGTCACTTAAAAAGTTGAAGCCAGTTGTTCTGAGAGTGTAGCATAAACAAAAATTTACTGATAACATCTGCCTATTTAACGCTGTATTATTACAGTATTGAAAAAGACAGCTGAATTACAGACGATAATTTATTCGTTTCCTGATCGGTCTCTATTTTGATATCGTCTGCATAAATAAAATTGGTAAATTATATCAGAGACTATTGTATTAATTATCACTTGTAATCCATACCTCATTTCTGTTGCCAGAATACTGCAAAAAAATCTTTAATTTGAATTTACTTACCCTTAAATTAAAGCTCACATTCCTTTTCATGTCATCACTTGACTTTTAGTGAAGACTTAAATCTAAAACGACTTACCTAACCACGAACGACTTACCTAAATGATGAGTAGCAACAGAGATTTCCTTGTTTGATTTAAGGAAAGTATATCATCAAATACTGAAGGAAATTTCGACATCACCAAATTTTGCTTTTTGACTTTTATGTTCACACACAAGCAACGAAACAGAAAGAGGTGAAAATTTCTTTCAACCTCTATTGTCAGTGTGCAGTCAATGAAATTAAAAAAATAGATGTCGCTTGTTTACAAAGTGTTAAAGAAATTTTAACAGGAAATGAGTAATTCGTTTGACGAAATATAATTTATGAACGCAGACGATATTTTTTTGTCTTCTAATTTTGCATAAAATTGTTTGCTTTTAATATAGAAGTCCTTCTCTTTAAATTAATTCAAATTAAATAGTGTTTATTATTTATCCGATTTCCAAATGGAATTTCTCTAGCAAAAAAAAGAAAAATTATTTTTTATCACAATAAAAACACATTAAAATGCTTTGTAAATTATATTCACAACATATTTTAGGTGTAAATTCTTTTAGCACAAGTACCTGTCAAAAAATAATTTTTACAAAAAATAAATAAATAAATACATTCTTTCAAGCAGCTGAAAAGTTTTAACTAAATTAAAAATAAAGACAGAGTAAAATAAATTCCTCGCCCAGTTATCTTTTTACGTCCGGAAGAAAATTAAACTGCGTTTCTTGAATGATTTATAAAAACCAACTCGTTTGCTTCTGCTTCAAAATGCTTCATGGAACATGATAAAGAGCCATTAAATGCATTTTGTTCGTAGATAAGAGGCTACTTAGTTTATCAAGTTAAGACTCTTGTTTTAGTAAGAAACAATATCTCCAACATCACCCTTTTAAAGACCTGAACACTTAGAAAAGACTTTTGAATAAAGTGAAATCTCTTTTTGAAAGTCAGTGGAAGCAAAAGCTACAAGATATTTACTAACGCTGTTGAAAACTCTGTAACAAAATAAAAAAAAAACTGTTTTTAAAGGAATTGGTTAAGCCTTGTTGAGCGTGCGTCTGTAGCTGAAAATATTTTAATGGGATTGATGATATTTATTTGAACATATTAATGGGATTTTTTTTTAAAAAATTAATAATTTGAAGAATTATTCATATAATTAATTTGAGAAATTACCTCAGGGTAAGTAAAAGCTAGAAGATATTTATTAACACAGTTGAAAACTTTGTAACAAAATAAAAAAATATTGTCTTTAAAGGAATCGGTTAAACCTTGTTGAGTGTGCGTCTGTAGTTGAAAATATTTTAATAGGATTGAGGATATTTATTTGAAAATATTAGTGGAATTTTTTTAAAAAAAATTAACAATTTGAAGAATTATTCATATAATTTATTTCAGATATTACCTCAGTGGAAGTAAAAGCTAGAATAAATTTATTAACGCAGTAGAAATCGCTGTAACAAAATAAAAAATATTGTTTTTAAAGAAATTGGTTAAACAATTTTATGGGATTAGGGATATTTATTTGAAAATATTATTATAATTAATAATATTCATAGAATTTGAAAAATTATTCATATAATGTATCTGAGAAATATTCGTAGAATTATTTTAGAACTTATTTGAGAAATATTCAGCGTAGAATTTGTTATTTCAAATTAGTGTTTGATAACCCATTCGAGAAAACTGACAGAGTATGAATTTTTGTAGTTTTAAAGCATTATAATTTGTTCTAAATAAACATTTCTTAAGTCTATGTAAAGTTTTTCGTATTTGATGACGGACTATAATAGTTGTAAATGAATATTTCTTAAGCCTATGTAAAGTTTTTCGTACTTGATGACGGACTCTAATAGCTCTAAATGAATATTTCTTAAGTCTATATAAAGTTTTTCGTATTTGATGACGGACTATAACAGTTCTAAATGAATATTTCTTAAGTCTATGTAAAGTTTTATCATTAAATATGTCTATGTAAAGTCTATGTAAATTATAATAATTAAATATGATGGTCTTCTTATGGAAGCAGTAGCTAATTTATGCTATCAATTTTAATACAAACAAAAATGGAATTATACTTTTGAAAAATTTAGTATTCAAATCAGAAACATATATTAAATTAACAAGCGAGCAAAAAAACTAGTTAATTTATATGTAAATTAGAAAATTATATTTTAACTCCAATGAATGAATTAAGCTACTGTTTCTCTCATTTTTTACACTTCTGTACATTTTGCAATTAATGTAGTGAAATAACGAAACCACGGAGACCTCCCAAATAGGCGAGCTTTCAAATAAGTCTTCCATTACATCAACGTGGCTGAATCTATCAGATTCATCTCAAAATAAAAATACTAAAATAAATATCTTCCACTGCTGAAATTAACGGCGGGATATTGATGAATGCACCGTAAAATAACGAGCAAACTCATTACTTACCACCAGCTAGTTTCTTCGTATAATCCGGATTCTCTACAATATAATCCAAGTTCATTCGTAAGTCCATGTTGACATCCATCTCACGAACACATTCCAGAGGTAGCAGGCGTTCGGAATAATTTACCCAACAGGGCTTCTCGTCAAGGTCTCAACCGAAAAAGTGAGTCTCGAAGACTGTTGAGAGTCGTAGGTCGATATGAATCGTCGTGTCGATATTTACAGGAAAGATAAGAGAATTCCAGATCCTGACCACAGTAATTCTCGGTACAGCTGCGGAGAAATGGAATCCTGTGGAGAAAAAAATGTATTCAATTTGGTACTAAGAAATTACCGATATAATAAATAACAAAACATAGAAACTTTTTCGGAATCGTATTTGTTGATGAATGGTTCTTGTAAATGTGTATTGGATGCTTATTGAATTAGATTTGTGGAAAAGACATTAATCTTGTAACCAGTGGGATTCATCATGTTTATTAAATAGGGCATTTGTCATTTGTATTCTTTAAGTGACTAGATTTTCTGAACTTTGATGCGGATTCTGGCTGGAGGAAACAGCATTAAATAAAATTTAATAAATAAATAAATAAAATAGGAAAGATTAAAATAGTAAATTATTTTTTTAATTAGAATAGTAAGAGGATATAAAGAATCATTAGTATATTTTGCTATTTAAATTTCATTATTTTTTCCAAGCTATTTCACCTACTTGGATGAATGTCCTACTTATAACAAAAATCAGTGAATTGACTCTTTCAGAAAATAATGCTTATAAAGTTTAAAGTAATATATCTTTCGTTAATGTGCATTATTTTCTGTTAAAAACAGAACATCCTGAATTCAAATATGGGCTCAATCCGGAACATTTTTTAATCGGTCATGAAAAATCGAAAGACAATCCCATTCCACTTAATCAGGATCACTTTCAGAGAAGAAATGATATCATTTTGTGTTTGTCTTTCTACAACAAAATTATGATAATATTTTCTACATATGGTAAAAATTGTGAATGAGAATATGATTTTGCAAGCTATATATTTAAATTTAATGGTAACATCAAAGAACCTGTCCCTTAACCCTAATCACTGGTCTGATTTCGCCAATTTTTATTTAGTAAGCAAAAACAGGACCCCTGAATATGGCATTAATGATCAGTTGCCCAATTACTCTAATTTTTTTAGAGAAATATCCACAAATGCTACTTCACTTTACATTCTCTATGGAAAAACTTGAGTCTTTCACTCAAAACACGGTACCGATTTCGTCAAATTTTATTGCATGCAAAATTTCATAATTTCAAAGCCCTCACAAATGGTCGTCTGGTTTCTACCTTTATCTATTTCGATAGATATGAAGAAATAAAACTTTAACTGAGAGTCGAACCTCGATAAACGGTTCAATTACACCAGTTTGCAAGAATTCCAACCAATCAGAACTCTTTGTGTTTATTGCTCAAATATAATTTAAAATAGTATATATTTTGTAATAATAAGATATAAATTATCAATCAGTTGACATAATTAAATTAATTCTACTTATATTGGAGGCAAACAGCTAAGTATAGAAAGAGGCTGGTTAATTTTAGTTACTTTGTTTTAGTATACACTCTAATAAAGAATTTTTTTACGATATTTGATTTTTTGTGTAATTTGGAACAGAAAGACAGTCAAAATAATTCACAATAAGTTTGGGATCAAGTAATTTGTCCCAAGTAATTTGAAATGTCTGGTTACTTCATTATAATATATTTATAATAACATGACTCGTAAAATGTTGATAATTACGCGATCAGGAACTATATCAAGATCTCAACTTAAAACAAGCTCTGGATGTGGCTGAAATTAAGATTATATGCTTTTTACTTAAATATAGTTATTTAAATTGATTTTAAATTAAATGAAGGATCTCAAAAAATAATGACTTTCATATATTTATCGTCTAAAGTGTGTAAATTTTATCATTCCTTTTTGCTTTCATCTTTTTATTTCATTCTCAAAAGGATTTATCAAAAAAATTGAATCCAGATATGTAGGTACAGCATAATTAAAGAGTTATTAAATCATCATAAGTTTAGTTTAATTTTATTAACATCCCGTTGTAAAGCAATATTAGGGCTATTTTGAGACTTACCTCGTAATTTTGACCTCGTCAAATGACAAGGACGACACTTGAAATGCCCCCCCTCTACACTACACCACACTAACGGGATTACGTTAGGCCCTGGATTAACGTGCAAGATTTAACTTGCAATAGATCTACTTACACAACGAGTCTTCTGTAGAATCGGGTCTCGAACCTGAAACCCTTCGGTTCTCGAGTCGAGACCTTACCACCAAGTCACCGAGGCCTTAAATCAGCATAACATAGTAAAAAAACATTTTACTTGTGTTGTTGTTTCTTATGGCACTTGCCATGGACAAGCTCGCTGAGGTAGTCAGCTATTTAAGCGTAATCAGCGCCTCTTGTTTTATAGTAGCACCACCTCGGACCAAGATTACGACTTTTGCTACTCACTCATCACATTCGCTTGCACAGTCCCTTTTTACAGGGGGGGGCAATCACACACATTACCCATAGTACACAAAAGAACAACCATGCTCGAACCCGGAACGCCCAGATCACGTGGAAGATGCGCTACCCCTATCCCATGACGCCGGTACATTTTACTTGTAAGCGAAGAATGAAGGATGAAATGAAGGGTAAAATTTTGAATTATTATTGAGTTTCAAAAATCCGATTTTTAGATAATTTTAAAGGAAATAGGTATAGTTAATTTTTTTGGATATATTTAACTGGAAAGAACATCAAGAAGTTTTTCGAATTAAAAAAAAATTAGGGTGTTATCTTTATCATTCCATACCATTTCACTAGAAAGTAAACATCTCGGAAATAGTATTGAGACGCTTTCAGCATGACCATTAAATGTTACTGCCTCGAAAGCTACATTAAAGTATTGAGGTCTAGTGACCTCAACTTTCACGATGGGATGTGCCTCTATAGGAGGAGTTGTACCGTAGCTAGCAATGGCTATTAAAACTCAACCTTAATCTCCATTCCAATGTTGTCCCACCGATGGTCATTCAGTTTACCCGGATGCTTAAGCAAGGCGGCGGGAATTCCAACTTGGTTAAGATTCCAAACTAATCTGTATTTCTAAAGATAATATTTTCTATGAAAATAAGCATCCCAAACAAATGAAACACCTTCTATGGTTCTAAAAATTTAGATATAAAACAATTCAAAAGAAAATTTGATCTAATAAACGAAAGTAAAAATATTGAGTTATTATTATGTAGTTATGTAATTCCAATCCAGTTAATATTATAAAAAGAATATTTATTACAAAAATAAGCCTCCTAAATAGCCCACAGAAAGATTTTAACTGATGAAACATCTTTTACTGTTTGAAAACTTCAGATATAAAACAATACAAAAGAAAATTTGATGTATGAAGCGAAAGTAAAAATAGTGAGTCATGAATGTGTAGTTGTATGATTCATGAGTAGTAAAAATTTCTTTTTACTATCAATAAAAGTTTCATTCATATTTATGTAAGTTCGAAACACTTTGAAACAAATGATTTACGATTTTATTGAAAATATGTTTGAAAAAGAAATAATGTGCTGAATTCTTAAAAATGTATATACGCATATTCGTTCATTTCAAGTATCATCTTCTATAAGAAGAATCAGTAATTTTAATTAATTTCTCATATCTATGAAAAATTTCGGAGTACCTTTTTAGATTCATTAACAGATATTGCACATTTAAGAAATGCGAATTGAAGGTAAGGTATTCATTTTTTTCTGAATCACCTAGGTTTTTTTATACACAGAAATTTAACGTGCCTTAACTTAAAGTACATAAATAATACAAATGGTAAATGAAAATCAACAAAAAAGAAGAAAATTGGTATAAATTATTTTCATAAAACAGACTATAAAAATTAGGTTTGTAAAGAACCTTAACGGAAATGGAGACATAATTCACATGCATGGATACGATGAGAATTAGAAACTGATATGAGAAAGTAAAAGCATTTTATTTTCAATACATGTGAGCAATACAAATAGCAAAAAAAAATCTAAGGCAATGAAATGGATATTGGTTTCAATGATTTTCATACAACATAATATAAAGTAGTACAAAAGTCATGATGCAAGTTATTAAAGGTCAACTGTAACATATACATTTCCAATGAAAAATATTGAAATTGCAGTTCTATTCCCAGTTATGTTTGTTTAATTTAATCTATGCCACTAAGTGGAAATTAGAAGATATTCAAACCACCAGAAATTATCTGCCAATTGTCATTGCAATTCAATTTTTTGAGTCATGTATGTGTTTACTATAGATTAAAACAGTTATTAGTATCGTTACTATAATGTTATTATGTTTGGCGAGGGTTGGATGCTTGGCGCCATCTTCCGTTCATTAAAGACTGCATTTTGCAAGAGGTGACATAGGTGTCGATCTTTAGGGACATCAGGTGATTCATTTGGTTTTCAATCGTTGCTTATGTTTAAATTCTAATCAATTTTCTAACTTTCCGTTTTATTTAGCATTTTTTTATTTATTTTAAAATATAATATCTTTATTAATCTAAAATATTATCATATTTTCTGATCCCATTCCATTTTTTCTATTTAATTAATTCGATAGAAGTTTTGTAAAATTGCTGAATCTACTAGCAGCCGACAGGTTCCCACACTCTCAGTGAAGGAATAAAACACAGTCGAGCTAAGAACATTCTTTTAAAAGATCCCTATTGTTCCCTTACTTGTGACTGACGCGTGTCGGAAATCCGTATTAAATTCTCACAGTATAAATTCACAAGAATAAAATTGTCATTAGCTTTTTCTCATTTCGTTTTGTGTCGTTCTCTGTTTGCTTGAGCATAATACGTCTTTCCTGGAATGCAATTAAGCGAACTTAAAAATTCGAAAGTTTCTTATCTGCCTTCGAAACTACTTTCTGCTTCAAGTAAAAATTTATATATATATATATATATATCATAACAAAGATAAATATGGAAAAAA
>JAOUZG010012691.1:8902545-8922298 GCA_026289955.1 Argiope argentata
TTAAGAATTTAAAAGAGCATTGTATTTAGAGAGCGCTAATGCTGCTACTATTAAAATACCAATGATTTAATCTAGCATGACAAGTTTAAAGTGAAATTCAAGATCAAAAGTGAAAGAAATATAATGAATCCGGCCTGAAGACTTTTTCAAGGGTCACCCTCAGGCAGGGATTCAAAACAGGGATTTTTTCTGTGAGGGATCTGACAATTTTGTCAAAAAAAGATCCCTCGTGACCTGAAAATCCCAGTACTACTGCATTAGTTGTTTTTCCAATCAAAAATTTATATACTTAAAGTCTTTAATAAAAACTTAAACTCAACTCAAAAACATAGTATTGCCGCCAACAGGTAGATAGATTCTTCTTGTGTACAGCCGCCCATCCACCATTATTGAATGTAGCTATATCGACAAGATTTGCTATGGCCAACTGCTATCTTTAGTATTGTCCATCCTTACATCGACCGATTTGTCAAGCTAACATTCTCATCGAGTTAATTGGCCACAAAGTGGTCAATAACTGTCCGTCCTCTTCATCTTCCAATCAAACAAAGATGCCATCGCTAAGAGAAAATCTCCGTCAAATTCTAAACATTTCTTAAAAGTCTCGTTTCACAACAACAGAAATCCAAGTACTTTCACACTGTCAAACATTGGTAAAAAAACTGACAATTTTTGACATCATGTTCTTCAGAGTTTGAAGAGTACCTGGTACCATCAGTATTGTAATGAAATCATTATTTTTAACTTTCAGATTCTTTCTTGATTCCGAGATTTCTATACATTTCTTCAAATAGTGGAAAACAGTACCGATTCATTCAAAAATGCATTTATTTTCCTGCGTTCTTTCAAATCTTTAGAAATATACTGGAAATGTCCCGTGTCCTGATATAATTTCGATTACCAGTGGATGGTATATACGTATTTTATTTCTGGATTAAGAATAGAGTCTTAAGTTACTCTTCCTTTTTTAGACACATATCATCTGTCAAACCTTTGTAGTTTTATTTACAGATAGAAAACTACCGGGGTAGAATTTACAAATTTCACAACTTGCTTTCTATGTACTGTAACTTAAAAATAACTAAAGCAGGTTTCTCTTCTGCTCCTAATTGCGCTGAAATATACACGTCAAAATATATTCCAACAGCTCATCAACTTTTTAAATCTGAAGTAATGATAAGTTTAGAATATTGAATTTGAAATATTTGATAGTTACTGGATAATAGCAAAACTAGCCATACCCGCCAATAAAATGAATCAGAGGATATTCAAAGGTTGTGAAATAATTTCTCTGAAGATGTGTTTAACATACTTGCTCGTAATATACAACTAATCATGAAAAAATTTGTTATTTTCTCACAACCAAGACCTAGAAAAGATTTTATTTCACTTAATGACAATTACTCACTTTACATTGAGGTAAATAAATTAATATTTATAGCACTTCTTACGGAATTGATTAGAACTATTCGCTTTATTAACCTTAACTTAATGTGCAACAACTTAAAATGGCGGCTTGTGCACTTTTAAATAGTTGTATAAAATTTTAAAAGCAATTCATTAGTATAAAACCTCGATTTTCCTTAATAAAATTATAAACTTTTTTAGTTTATTTGTAATTTGCGGTATACAACAATATATTTTAATATTTTGACCCGATTTGACTTACACCACGCATTTTCCCTCCTATGCAAACTATTTTCTTCTAACCACAAATACCACATTTGAGCAAGAAGTCATAACCTTCAAAAGTTATTGAAAAGAGCTTTTACTAATTATTTTCTGTTGCCAATATCATGACGAAAATAGCAGGACAATTTCGCCGCAATTTCACGCTGCTCCAGAAACGAAAACGTCACGAATTACAGGAAATGCCTTGAATGAACCTGGATGTATCATGCTCATTATCTAAAAGTAGATGAACTGACTGATAGTTGCAGATGAAAAGGCTCAATCAAGAAAATTATCCATCAGCCTACGTATACTCGGAATCTTTATAGATGGCCTATGATTAAGATCTGGTGCAATTCGTTAGACTGTTGCTTCTCTTTTTGGTTGGGTATTCCAACCCCAGCATTCAGTAGATGATGACGGATATACACACATGCAAGTACCCAATTTGTACTTAGAAATGAATTTTATTTATTTAATTATTGTTCATTTGACTAGAAATCTACTTAATGCATGACTGACTGAGTGACAACACCTTTTTCGTTGCTGGACATCGGTTCTCGATCAAAGGTTTTGAGTTTAAATAATCCCACATTCAAAATCGAAGAAAACTTGTTTTTCGATACCTTTTTAATCCTATATTCTTTCCAAATACATTAGATTCAGATTAGCTATATCTCTTGATGGCAATAAAAAAAGAAACAATTCCTTTAGAATTACAACAATAGTCTACAAAATGCATAAGTTAATCCAACATAAATTGATTTATTTTCACCGAAGGATGATTGATTTTGAAGGTAAAGTTATTTACAAATGTAAAAGGTAAGTTAGAGTTAAATGCCAAAACAAGAAACAATCTATACAATGAAGCAAACTATTTACAAAGCTTGTAAATTTTAATTTTGTACTTAGTCTTTGACAGATAGTTAAAATCTATTTAAATGAATTTTTGATTATGGAAAATAATTATTATGCAGCAAACATTAACTCGTACATTGAAATGGATCAGATTATGTATCTTTTATTTCAGCTAGAATATATTCATTAAATTTCTATAGATTAATTAAATTTCTATGAAAAAAATTTCAAGATTTTTTGATGTTTTAGCTTCCGAGGTTACTACACAAAATCAAACATTCTAATCTAGGATCCCTAAAGAGAGTCTAAGAAAATTAAGTGAAAACAGAAGTTACAACTTCTTTTTTACAACGGGTATTCTCAAATTGAACATAGTTATGCAATTAGAAGCCAGCTATCATTTCAAGGATTTCGGACAAACATAAGTTGCTCGGATTCTCATCTATATCTGTACCTAGGTTTTAGTAATTTATCATCAGAAACAGAAGTTCCAACTTTTTTTTTTACAACGGGTATTCTCAAATTGAAGATAGTTATGCAATTAGAAGCCAGCTATCATTTCAAGGATTTCGGACTCACATAAATTGCTCGGATTCTCATCTATATATGTACCTAGGTTTTAATTTATCATCCAAAACCAACTAACAACAATCCGTTTAACAATAGACTACTTAATATTCAGCAATATATTTTCGAAAAAGATAGTATAAGAATGAATTATATAAGCTATACTACAAGCAGCTATCTAACAAGGCAATTTAAATTTGCTTTTTCAATTCCTATTATCAATTCATACTCTCCCTATGTATATTTATATATCTTACTCATATTTTCAATCCTCAATTTAAAAAAATTTTTTATTCATCCACTCAAGTTCAAATACATTTTTTAATTGTTTAGTGGATGACGCTTGATGTTAATAAAGTTTTTTCAAATATTAATTCATTAATTAAATTTAATTTATTATTAATACTTTAAATAGAGTTTTAGCAGTTTTTAATAAAAATTGAAATCAACATAATTTTTTGATAAATTATTTATATTAATTGTAATTATTTGATAAAAAGTAATTAAAATAAAAAATTTCTCTGCTTACTCAAGTAGGAATTGACCTAATTTTTTTTATATTACTTGTTTATTGTATAACTACGTTCTATTCTGGCTACTGCCATTGAATTTATTAAATCTTAAGTTGCAACACAAGGTGAATTGCAAATTACCTATAAACACTAGATAAATCGATTAGATGGATAATTCGTAAACTTGAAAAAATTTGTTGTCATGTAATCAATGCAATTGAAAAGATTAAATAACTTTTTCAAATCCAAAAGCAAGAGTTCTTTCGTGCAATTTTTGGCGATAAAATTTCTGGGATACGATTAATACAGGGACCAGGAAATCGAATGTGTATTTTGAATGCTTTTTGCCAACTGATTAAAATCAAAAATTGATATAGAACTACAATTATAGTCACAAAATCTTTTTTATTATATATCTTTTTTGTGACTATAATCTACAGATATAATCACAAACACATATTTTTAATACAGTGCCTGTTGAGTAAACGAGTTTGCATGCTTGTGAAAGTGCAGATCAACAGGTAGTTGCATTCGATAATTGTGGCTCAAAATTTGACATATTTCTGCACTTCAAATGTTAAATCTGTGTACTAAATTTTATCCATAAGTTATCGAATTAACTTATATTTGTACAGCTGGACAAACAGACTTTCTTTGATTATATTTCTTTCCAAATTTCCTAGATATCTACATATTTGGACTATATATCATACACAAGAATTCATACGTCTAGTTCAAAAATTTTTGGGTTATCTGGTTCAAAGACAAACAGACATAATTCTAAAAATGCAATTTTTTTTTATTATTCAGGGAGAACTGTGACATGGAGGAAAGAGTTCGAGTTTGTGACGATTACAGTACTTTCTTTTTGTAAATTATATATTTCGAGAAAGTATAAAGAAAGCCGTTTTCCCTGCATTCTTACATGATTTGTTTCATTCACTGATAACTTCATGAAATATTCTATACAGCTATACATGGAAGGTTCAAAGATATATAAATAAAACCTAATTCATTTTATCTAAAAATAATTAGCAAGGAAAGTTATACATAAAATCTAGATTATAACAATACATAATAATTAGTAAAAATACCTAAAGTTATACATTAGTAAAAATACAGTTATACATAAACTGCATCATCTATAAATAATTAACAAAAAAACTTTATACGTAAATTACATCATTTAATCTATAAATAACAATCAAAGAATATTATACATAAAATCTACATCATTTTATTTGTACATAATTAGTAATGAATGTGTTGTTGTTTCTAATGACACTTGCTATGGACAAGCTTCGCCGAGGCATCAGCGAGTTTTAAAACGAAAGGAGCGCCTTTTGTCCCTTTCTACATGGGGGGGGGGACATTCATACACCTTACAGATAAAGCACATAAGACCGCTTCATGCCCTTGCAACTATAACCAACTGGATATTTAAACAGTGTAATGGGCATGAAGTGGAAGATACATTGAAATAAGATCCTGTTCTATACACTCCCGTGACTGCTGTTCCGATGTCTGACATTTATTAGTTAAAATTTGGTAAGAGATTTTAATATTATATAAAAGAAAGCCGAAAGCAGTGAGCTGTTTGAAATTTAAATGGAAAGTTGCTTTGTCTTATTAAGCTAACTATCGGAGAGAAACTGAAGACCTATGCTTATTCACATAAACAGACTTATAGTTTGTTTGTGATCACAAAATTCTGAAAAAATATTGTAAACCATGCCCGAACCGGGACGCCCAGCTTTCGGGGAAGACGCGCTACCTCTGTACCAGGACTCAGATACAATGAATGTTAAACATAGAATCAACACTATTTTATCCATAAATAATTAGTAAGGGATGTTATCCATAAAAATTACATCAATTTATATATAAATAATTAGCAAAAATGTTATTCATAAAGCTACAACCTTTTATCTATAAATAATTAGCATGAAATGCTATTTATAACATCTACATTATTTTATCTAAATAGCAAGGAATACTATACATAGAATCTACAACATTTTATCTATGAATAATTAGAGGATTAAATAAGTCATCAATATATTTCATCGTAATTCAATTGTTTTCTAGAAGACAGTCGATGAAGCAGGAACTTCCAAAATGGTAATTCGATAAACATGTAAAATTTCTTGACACACAATTCCAAAAGACACTTCTGCTGGATGTCATCATGCGATTTCATCATGTTGTTTATAGCGAGGAAGTTCTGGTCGTCATCGGTAGTAAATTTTTCAGTCACTTTAGAACAATAAACATCGCCGGCTGCATCCTTCAAATTCACGAGAATTAAACCTTGAGCATGTGAATTATATTGTTTGTTATCCAAAATATTTACGGATGGGGAAGTTTTCCGGCAATCTAATTCAGTTTTACATTTGTGGACGCTCTGAAGAATGTGAATTCTCCGACGCTTTCTTTAAATGGGTGTGAACGATTTTAAATTATAAATGATTTGCTCATGGCTACAAGGAAGACATGATTATTCTAGAAGACGTAGAGAAATATTTAGATGAAAAACGTTAGAACAGTAATGCTGCGTTTCAGAACTTATTTTTATGCTATTTTCTAAGAAACTGAAATTTCAGTAGATAAATATTATAAAACATTAATTTTAAAGTTAAAAATTTAATTTAAAATGTTAATGTCAAGTATCATATTATCATAATAGAGATATCTCATTTTCATGACTAATCCAAATACATTCCATTCTCTCTTTTCTTGCTTTTTCAAAAGTGTATGCGTATTCCCAAACTTTTAAACTATTTTCAACCGATACATACTACTATTTAGCTGGATTTTGGAAATAGAGTGTCATCAATTTCATTTCTTCCACTTTGGTTTAATTTTAAGATAATAGATAGAATTTGAAAGAATTTTTTTTAATATTTTATTATATTAAAAAATCTTTAATATTTATCGAAAAAAAGGTTTAAGATGAAGTTTTTATCAATTTTTTGATAATTTTCGTAAAATATCGCATATTTTTTAGATTTTCAAATTACACGACGTTCATCATTTTTGAAATAGTTTTTTTAAATATATTTAAGTGAAAATAAGTTCAATGTAATTATTAAACCTATGCTCATATATTATGCAAAGTTTTGAGTAATTTTAATCAGAATCCTTTTTTTCCTAGCTTACAAATTTGTGATTATGAAGTTGGAAACTATCTCATCACAACACATATTCGATTTGCCATTAAAAAGAAATACATTTCGAAACAATATTTTCATTATTGTTTCTAAAAACAATATTTAAATTTTTTAACAATACAAATATTTTTCTACTGTTTGATAATTAAAATAAACAACTTTTTCTATATTTCACTATAAATTTTCTACCAGATATTAAATTTTACATCCGAAAAATCCCGTTTATTTACAATAGAAATTCCGGTAAATTTTATTGTGTTGAACGTCCTAGTTCCCTTAAGAGGCTAAAAATACTTCAGATACTACTGACAGCAGTCTCAAATATTCAGATCCCAGTTCTTTTAAAAAGTTAAAAATACTTCAGATACTCCTGACAATAGAATCAAATATTCAGATTGATAAGTTAAGAAAATGCAAAAAATGAAATGGAAAAGTATTGCCTGTATTAATTGATCTTAATAATGCAAAAGAACAATCTTCAGAGCAAGAAATACCTATTTTCTATCATACCTAATAATATGAATATTAATTCTAGAACGAATGTTACGAACTGATTTGTCAATTATCACCCAACTTTAAAAAATAATAAGTTATATTGCATGCCTTTGAAATTTTACTATCAAAGTATTTAGAAGTATATATTTTTTAAAATTAAGAATTAAAATATCAATTTTTTAAGCGAAAACATTCTCTAATGTATGATTTGAGTTTTTAAGTTTAGGAATTTTTTTAATCTATACAAATATTTAAATCTGTTAATTAAATCTCACAGATATTTAAATCTGCGAGCATCATCAAAGCGTCTAACTTTGATATTCCTATAATCACTAGCTTTAAGAAGCTGAAATACTTCAAGTAATTCTAATGCTAATCTTCAATATTTATATATGCAAGACAAATAAATATAAGTGCGACATTTATGGTAGCGCTTAATAATAAAAAGAATAATCTTTAGGCCATATAATAGCTATTTTCTGTCACAATATCTAGAATGAATATTAATAGTTAAGGGTTTGATTTGGAAGTTATCTAATTTTGAAGACTTTCAAGAACTATTTTTAATTTTGTAATTTTAATACTTAATGGTTTGTTGATTATGATTTAGAAGGCAATTTCAAACAAAATATCCAGTTATATAAAATATGTCCTTTTTACATAAAAATTTGTATTACTTTTACAATAAGCGAGAACTGTGAAGTCTGCTAAACTTATTTCTGCCCGTAGAGTTATGATAGTGAATGCGAAGGTGAGGGGACATGTGTCCTGCAGATGGTCGTTGTTTTGCTTCTGTACAGGAACACAGCAGTTTGGAAAGAAGAGTGCCATATCAGATGTTGTTAGAAATCTATGACTATGGTTCAGAAGTATTTAGTTCATCCGAAATCAGCCCTCACATAGATATAGTGCTGCTTACGTTAATGCAATGTTGATCAAACTAAACTACATTCAACCAAATGTAGATTAAATCATTATCCAACTATGATGGCTCAATGTTTTGATTATGTTCCCAAATACGCTTAAAGAAAGTTCAACACTGAAACAGCTAATGTACATCTAAAAAGAGTCAGTGAGATTCAAAATATTAATCCAAAATATTATAGTTTTAAGTTAAATTCGCCTGTCTATATATAATTAAAAAAATTTCTTAATTATTATTACTATAAAAGCCCATAAAAATCATTGTAATATTGTTGCAGCTCTCTTTGTATAAACATAGTTGTTAAATTGTAAAAAAAAATATTACTCTAAAATTTATTGAAAAGTATTATTGCAAAGCATAGTCATATTTTTTAATTTATTAAAATTGTAAAATACAGGGTGTCCATAATTAAACGACCCTACTTTAAATCTGTCTACAGGTGAATCTATTGTTCAGAGAGTTACGAAATTTTGTATAGGGCATAGTGAAGGGATAGGAATTCGTTTGAGCGAATAAAAAAATAGTTCAAAATTTCACCACCAAGGGCACTATTTTTGACAAATTTAACTACAATAAAACATGACGGCCATCATTTTCCGCTACCATCTGGAATCGTAAGATAGCATTTTTCTCAGTTGATCGCTGTGTGTTCTGGGAAATAGTAAGAACATGCTGCGAAATGCTGCTTTTTAAATACGGTAAAGTTTTTGGATTATCACGACTAACCAAATGTTTTAAATATCCACAAAGCCAAAAGTCACATGGATTTAGGACTGGAGACCAGGGAGGCCATAGATCACAAAAGTGACGGATAATGACATGTTCTTCTGTAAAATTATTATGGAGAACGTCCTTTACACAACGACTAATGTGTGGAGGAGCTCCATCTTGCAGGAAAATTGTGCTCGAAATGCATTGATGTGCTTGCAAATCCGGGACAATTTTATTCTAAATTAATGATGCATATTGCTATCCGGTGATAGAGCATGTTACTGGATCTCTCGCACTTAATTCCTCGAAAAAATACGGGCTGAGAATAAAGGGTGCGGAAGACACTCACCACGGCGTTTCTTTTGGTGACTGCAAAGGAATTTGTAAGATTGAGTGTGAATTTTTTTAAATCCTAATTTGGAAGTTCTGAGTATTTACTAAACCATCCAAATGAAAATGAGCTTCGCCTGTCCAAAGAATATCCCACGGCCATTATGAATCAATCACAAAGCGAGCAAGAAACTGAAGTGAGAACCGATGTCTATTGTCGAAATCATTTGGAAGCAACTTCTGAACAAGTTGAGCTTGCACGGATAATACTGGAGGATATTCAGAGTGGTCTTCTGGACAGTTGAGCGAGGCATGTCCAATGCATCTGACACACTTCAGACTCTGGTACTAGTCTGTGCATTCGAAGCTCTGTCCTCTTCCACCTGATGCACAACTTTCTCTATCTCTTCTGCGGAAACAGATTTTCTTCCTTTTCCAGGACGAACCTTTTTCTTCATATTTAGCTATCATTAATCGAAGATTTTTAATAGCCAATGAACTTTTTCTTATCCCTTTCAATGTCCGATATTTCCATAGAGCAACCTTTGCGGAAGCATTGTTTTGGTAAAATATTTAACTTACAAAGCTCGAGATATTCTAATTAGTAATAGCGACATATCGAAATCTCAGCAAAAGTTTTTAGGTTTTATTACAGATGCTACATCATTTCGATAAAAATTTGCGTTTTTGAATCATCTTCTTTGTTTATTCAAATCTCTTGTTCGAAATTTAGTTAACAATCTTGTTAGAAAATAAATTGGGAACAAGTTTTCGTGAATGTTGTTTTATTCGCTCAAACAAATTCCCATCCCTTCGTTATGCCCTGTATAAAATTTCATAACTTTCTGAACAATAGT
Source organism: Argiope argentata (assembly GCA_026289955.1). Classification (NCBI taxonomy): domain Eukaryota; kingdom Metazoa; phylum Arthropoda; class Arachnida; order Araneae; family Araneidae; genus Argiope; species Argiope argentata. The sequence continues at coordinate 8,912,642 of JAOUZG010012691.1, forward strand.
TTTGCCTTTAGACAACTTTATAGTAGGGTAGTTTAATTATAGACACCATGTATATGGCACAGGAATAAAATTGAAATTATTACAGAAATAATATTTTGATCTTAAAAAATGGTTTTTGTACAATATTATGCTTTTAAGTTATTGAGAGAAAATTCTAATAAAAATTCGAAAAAGGCTTAGTTAGTGAGTACCTACAACTCACTAATAAAGCAAACTAAATACCGTCTAAATCAAATAACAGTAGACCCAAATTCCGCCTCTAGTAGACGATTTAAACGATTTTTTTGCGTCCTAAATGCTGAATTACGCATGCAGATAGTATCCAACTTATAACCATTATAATAATAAAATAAGGCGTAAAAATTAATTAATATGTCGATAGTTAAATATATACTCTATCTTACAGATATTTTCAGGAAGCAAGAAAAGAATAACATTGTGAGAGATTCGAAAATAATCAGATCTTACACGCGCATCAAACCTACTGCATTATATAAAAGAATATAAAGAATTTATATTTGAAATGATTTTGTTGATATTCAAAATCTAACAACTTCTCAATAATTTTGTAGTTTCATTACATATTTTTTAAGCTGCTATACACTATTTTTAACCAATTTTTTGTGGTTTCCTTGGTAATTTTTTTCATTCTAGCTGCTACAGTAAAAGTTTCACATCTGGAAAATCTTGATTCTGAACAAAATATATTTTTTAAGGCAATAAATTTAGAGCTGTCCCACTTGTTGACAGGACTGTACTATTTCAAAGTGCTTGTTTTCTTATTTTAATAAGTTGAAGCCAATACATCTTGAAAGTTCCTTGAATTAAAAGAAAGATTTCGTGTTGCAATGATAAAACGGTTGAAAAATTACTTTTGAACGAAAGGTCCAACATACGAAAATTCATTCAAAGAAAAAAAATATTTCCTAACCCATATGTGAGACATATGGATCATTTCAATTTATCTCTTGTCGGCCCTTTTGCTTAGACAAATTACATGTTTCGACCAAGTAAGCGGTTAAAAGAACTGGAAAGAGTAATGGGGATTAGGATGAAAAAGCCGATTGCTATGTTGACAGCCTGTCACAGAAAAATGGAGTTTTATTCCATTTCATGACTCGCGAAGAATTCAATCTCAAGAAAAACTAGAATCTCGGTTTTTTATTCTTTATTTCTAAAGCAAAGGTTTCTTAAAACTATGGATTTCGTAATTTCAAATGTTGTTTAAAAAATCAAGGATTTTATTCTTTTTTCCAGTTTTAGAGTCGCCAAAATTTAAATATAAAAAATTAATTATAGATGAGTAAAAAGGTATGAAAAAAATATTTAATGCTTTAATTAGTAATTAATTAACATTTTAAGACACTTCTATATGGTACAAGAAAAGGAAGTATCTAGATTTTTGTTTCATCCAAGAATTTAGCTAAAAATTATAACAACCTAACATTTTGATTGCATACAAAAATTCATGAACTTCTGGTTAGTATATTTCTCATCGCTTTACAAAGAGTCAAGCAAAAAAACGTTTCCTAATTTATTTTGTTTACATTTTTTAAAAAAACCCTTAAAACCTTATAAAAAAGCGGCGTTGAAAGTTAGGATACAAAAATGAAGGGTCTAGATTTTCATTTCAGCGCAAATTTGGCAAAAAATAATAACCTAGAATGTAATTGCATATAAAAAGTGATGAATTTCTTGGTTAATATATTTCTCGTCGCTTTACTAAGAGTGAATATCATTTTCCTAATTTTTTATGCCTAAATCTTTAAAAAAATTTAAATAAAAATGTACTGTGAAAGCTAGGATAGTATATAAAAATGAAGCATCTAGTATTCTAAAGGAATATATTTACTACGTTAGCAACTTTTGTACTACATTATAAAAATATGCCCACTAAGTGGAAACAATGATAAAATAATATTATTGAAATATATTACGGTTTGAGTTTTTCGTATAAAATCTGTGCAATCAAACTATTAAAAAGATATTTAACTATTTTCTAAATCAAACAAAAAAAATTAAAAAAAAATTTCTTAAACCAATTTCTATCCCAAAAAGTTCACAAACATTTTTTTTGGTTCAATATGATCTAAAGCATAAAATCTCCAGAAATTTATTTTAAATGGCGCATTGTTTTAAAGTATATATTTTAGAAATTTTTAAATAAATAAAGTAAATATTTTTAAATAAGAATTTTGGATTTGAAAAAAGCTCGTATTGTAATTTTTTTCGTGAATTTGATAAATTTTTCAAGCAATACACGATTGAAAAAAAGATTCGTTTTATTTTGGATCTAGATTGGTTGAAAATGAAAAAAAAATTACGAAATATTTAAGCAATATATGAAAAAAGGTAAATTTATTTTGTTCAAACTACATAATTACTTGGAATATCGTGGGATAATACACACACGCTTGCAATCAAAAAATAATAGCTTAAACAAATAAAAAAAAGTAATCGAACAAGCCTTCAGTCGCTCAAGTTTTGATTTGTTGAAGTCTGAGTGACGTTGGTTGTAATTAATTTGTCATTCAACTTCTTCAAAGACATATTGAAAGCTGTCTAAATATAATAATTACTGATATTTTTGTTTCTGAGTACATATTGATGGCATTGTTTTGATTTTAAAACAATACGCCTTTGAAAAATACCACAAGTTTCAATACAATATTTACAAACCAGTATTTTAAAACCATTCTGAATATTATTCTTTTCTTTTTTCGAATCAGTTATTAGTTAAATTAAAAGTTAAATGCATCAATTTTTGCAGAAATTGAATACCTTCTCTCTTAATTTTTCAAATAGAATGCTATTAATGATTTTTTTATATTAGTGAAACAGATTAATTCGATTGGCAAACAAATATTTTGTCGGTAGAATATATCCCCAAAAGCAACTATCGCAGCCTAAATGGTAGAATACTTAAAATATACACTTACCTGGAATTTTAAAGACGTTCTTCTTGTTCTACCGTATACAGCTGAAGAAAAATAACTCTCATAATGGATACTGACTCCAATTGCCGCATAAAGCGCGGCAGCTGGTCAAAAATCTGTAAAGAAAAAAATGTATTCTTTTAATACAATATTTTTGCCCTAAAACGCATTTTCAATTATTATTTAAGCAAGAAACTACTCTACTACAAATTGTTGAAATTTAGATTCTTCTGAACTACCATCAAATCTCTAGATTTTCTCTTTTACATATCAGTAAATTGAAAATCTTAGCCAAAACTTTGTCATGAATAATGCAAAGGCGGACTGACATTTAGGCATTGAAGGAGATAAACTTATTTTGGTTAAGAAAGATATCCTCCTAATACATACATTACTAGTCAGAATATAAGTTAGAATAAAAAAATGAGCTAAAAAAACCTTGAAAACAATTTTTTTCGAAACTTTTCCCGCTTACCACAGTTGAGTTATCATAAACAGTGCTACACTGAACACCTGCGAGTATTTTCAATTGAAGTTTTAATAGACATAACAAATTTGCAGAGTTCGTTTTGTATCTTTATGCTAATCAACACTATACAGAAGCTTATTTAATTAAATTGTTCAGGATTTGAAGGATGTGAAATCGGTACAAGTTCTCTGTAGATAGGGAAAAAAAGTGGCACCTTTCTGTACTTTCCGGATTCTTTAGTAATCTAGAATCTTATTGGCCACAATTTATCTGATTACGCTAATTTGTTTCAGGCTTAAACATCTTTTTTTTTATCATCATGAACTGTTACTTTTCAACTTATCGGAATCTTCTTACCTTAAATCTATTAATAAGTAACTTAACGGTTTGTGTGAATGTTAAAGACTAACGATTCAAATTCGATCCTTTCTCTATCAGGATATATCCGTCTGGAATCTTTCGATCAATTTTTATAAATACGAAAGTCAGAATTTCATTCGACATATGAATATGATATGAAATGATAAGAAACTATTAATTACAAAGGCAATCATAAAATTCAATTAAAAATAAATATTTTCTGAACGAAATTAATAAAAGATACATCACATGATAACATATGGATGAGCTTGAAAGGCATACTTTTAATAGAAAAGAATTTTAGAGCCTTTTGTCAAAATCTATATAGATAAGTTAAAGAGGTTTGATTTATAAAGCTGTGTTATTTGGAATTCCAACTATTACAAAACCAATCGTAATGTCAAAAAAAAATACAAATAATGGCCGAGGACAGTGTATCTTTCCTTTTAATAATCACATAAAAATTCATCGTAAAAGCAAGCAAAAGGAACTTAAATAATATATTTCTGAAACCAAAATTTTCGAACAAATCTTTCGGAATTTTTGCTCGAATGCTGTTTGACAAATTTTCCGACAGTTACAACTAAGTTATTTTTACATATAAATATGATAGGACATGATAGCAGATGGATGAGCTTAAAAAGTATACTTGTTTGTAGAAAACTCTCAAAAGAGAGTTTTTAGATCCTTATGTTAGAATCTATATAGATAAGCTAAAGATGTTCGATTTATAAAGCTGTACTATTTGGAAATTTAGCTATTACAAAATCAGTTGTAATGTTAAAAAACAATACAAATATTGGTCAAGGACTTTGGATCTTTACTTTTAATAATCACATAAAAATACAAGGTTATAACAAGTGAAAAGAACTTAAAATATATAATTCTGACACCAAAATTCTGGAATAAATTTTTGGAGCTGTTTCACGAAATCTATGATTGCTCATAGTCGTCGAATTTTCTCATAGTTAGGATAGAATCATTTACACACAAAGAACCTCAAAATTCGTCCTTTACGAAAAAAGCTAGAAGACGATGCAGAATGTTTTACTTCTGAAAACAAGAATGGGTTTTCAGTATTCTTTTAAGAATTATTATTTCCTATGCTCCAACGACCAAAAGGGATATTTGTCCATTCTCAATCCAATAAAAACTGCAAGGCTACGCATCTTAGCGGAAGTTTTTCAGCGAAATGAAGTCATTAAGTTTCGGCTCGAAGTGATAAATGTTTGTTCACCTGGATGAAAGGAAAGCCAGTTAAAATCTAGATCTTACAAGGAATAAAACACCAAGAGGAGCAACTAACCCCATCGTTTCTCGCTGTTTCAAACCGTCCAAATTCGTGCCATAACAATTAAGTTTTTGTCTAATAAGCTGCACTGTTTTATCTTTTTATTTTCCGCCTTTCGCAGTTAAATGAAACCGTTCTTGTAATGACAATCATTTCAAATCCGTTAGTTAACGTCTTTTTTCTTTCTTTCATTTTGTAAAGGGGAGGAAAAACAGGACGTGTTACTGAAACGGAAGTAGCATAGTGGAGACTTTGTTTCGCGGTGTGTGAGCATTTGTGTACCACAGAAGATAGCGAGCGGTTGCAAATAAGGGAGGGTAGCGCTGCGGAAGGACATTTGTGGTATTTAGCTGGAAAGATGAGATGTTAAACAGCTTAAATCGCACTTTTGTGACATTTTCATGAAAAACTTAATGACTTTCTTTAAAAGGCAAAAGGATGATTAATTTTTCTGCAAGTATAAAAGGATTTTCTTTATGAAAATTTATAAATCAATTCAAACAAACATTGCTACGTCGTGATATTTTATCCATCAAGAATAATCACTAATTACTAACATTAACTTACGTTTATCTTATGCGCATTTATTATCTGCGTAATATTATTTCATATAAAAGATATAATTGCATGTAATGTATAATACATATAGCAGGGCTATGAATAATTCACAAACACGCAATAAATATTATTTAAGTGAAAAAATTTAATCTCTGTGATATTTCGAAAGAATTGTACATTACAAAAATATTTATGTGCACTTATTTTGACGAAAATTTTATTATTGCTTTATTTTCATAATGTTAATAATGCTTAATTATTAACACTATGAAATTTGGCATCGATATTTCGGTATAGTGTTAATAATGCTTAATGCACATATTAACATTATGCCGTCCGGTTGCGCCACATTGGTGTCATGCGAAAATTATGGAGCAAATGCCGATGACACCACATTGGTGCCACGTAAATTTTTATTTATTTTATGATTTTTTTTATATTTATTTTAATTATTTACTGCAAATTATCATTTATATTATGAAAAATATTATTATTTTAACTATTTATTTATTTATTTAATGAAAATGAAAACTATGGCCTCCTTAAAACCTCGCAAAATCGCCGACAACAGAAGTCAAACAGAAGACCGAAGCCAAACAAAAGAATTGCGATGAAACATACGGATGGCATAGTGTTAAAGATTTTTAAAAATAATAATAGACAAATAATTTTTTCAAGAAAATGTCACATACTAAAATCTTAAAAACTTAATGTAGTTGAAAGTTAATTTGGAAATGAGAAAGTTGTAAGTTTTCAGATTTCCTCACTTTTAAGTCCAGCAACACTAATAATAAATAAGTTGAAAAAGTTAAGGATTTGCTGCAAAAAGTAGGACAATTTTCAGCCCTTTTTTGGGCTACAGGAGGATTTTTGTCAATAAATTATGTAAGAGAAAAGTAAATATCATATAAAATACGTTTAATGTAGATTTAATGGAATATAAATTCACAATTACACAGTTGTATACACAACAACATTACATGAGACGTAGCATAAGATATACGATAACAAAATATCTAAAATTGCATTATCAATAAAAATCCAAAATGTATGACAAATGTTCAAGCATCTTGCCGTCCGAAGTTATAAACGCTTATTATATTATTATTCATGCAACATCTCTTCATTTCGGAAACCCTTTCCTATTACTTTTAAACGATTTTACTCCGCTAAGAGGTGATACACAGCGAGTAAGAAGTGTGCTTTTCAGTTAGGTGTTTCCTTCTTTCAATTATTATTTTGGCATGTTGATATTCGTTTTCTTTCTGAATCATGTTGTTTCATTTTAATTCAAAGCTTGCGTAATATTTTTATACATTTCTTAGTAAAAATAAATATTTTCCTTTCATTTTTCCTCTCACCTCTACTTTTGTGATTGAAAATATCGACTAGATCATGCACCAAAACTTGAGTGTTTTCGAATCTGAAAATAGACAATATATTGTTGTGTTATTTGTATTTCATTAAACCTATCTATCACTTGGTGTATTCTTTTCTTCTCTTAATTCATAGTCAAAAAATCGTCTATTGTGGTCGAAATTTGCGTTTGCGACCTTGTGATCTATTATAAAAACGACTTGTTTTAATATAGCTGACCTATCTTTAAAGAATCTAAATGACCTTTAGGAACACCCTGTGTAACTAAGCTGTTTAAACAGAAAAAAAATGCTCTCTGAAAACTAATCGACATATCATTTTCTTCGTACAAAGACAAAGAAAGAAAAAACTTTCTTCTAAGGATCTCGGCATTTTAGAAGAAGCATATGGAAAAGGAAAAAAAAAAACCTCTGCCAACTATTTTTTTTTCTATTTATAAATAATAACACGAAATTTTTATTCAATACCAGGAGAATTAGATATTCTTTTTATGTTTCTACTTCTTTTTTCAATTAAAAATGTGATATTAATAAAAAAAATTTATTTTATAAAAAATACAAATTTTTGCAATTATTTTTAAGCCTTAAGAAATTTTTCAAAGAACAACAATTAAAAAAGATGAAATAGCATGACCAATGGGGATCATGCAAGTAGAAATAGAATAATTAAAACAAAACAGAAAACAATAAAATAACCATATGAATGCAGTAAAATAAGGTTGATTATACCGGCATTAAAATATTTCAAACTATTTCATCTAATATCATAGTTTTAAAAAAGTAATATTACCAGAAATTTACGAAAAAATACAACAATAGAAATTTTTGTGCACAAAATTGCATTTACAATTTTCCCAAAACATATCCCTATTGGAGTTATTGAATGAACTCTAGATTAATGTAGAAAATTAACATTTCACCTGTAATAATTTCTACAGTATTGATAACTTTTATTTCTACAGAATAGTCATAGTCTTAATATTAGAGTTTGGTTTCATATGTAAACTTTTGAGTCATATCTTTCAATAAATAAAATTTTGAAGCTGAAAAATAAAACTTTCCGATGCACGAACAGAAATATTATTATTCAATACCTGATGTATTTTTATTAGAAATTACACTCAAGATACAAAATCTAAGAGTTAGTTAAGTATGAATGAAAATTGTTTCAATGTTTGAGAGTAGAATATTAATTGTAAAAAGAAGCAACTTTCCACCATTGTGGTATAAAAGTTTGAAAAATCTGCTGTTATCCTTATCAACCACGATCCCATATTTCACTAGCCCAAATAGTTTCGCTAGTCTAGACTTATAATTACAAATTTTACATGTATGTGAATCAAAATGTTAATCTGACAAATAAAAGTTTACCAAACAAATTCGTGGGAAGATCAAACCATGTTATAAGAGGAAGTTCTGTAAAATTGTTGGAAACAAATGTAAATCGTGAGAGATTTATTTAAAATTCGTGATCGTGAATCTTCACAATTTGCTGCCGTGTTATCCAATGCAGGAAGATTCGTTCTTTAAATCGCCGAATATTTCAAAGCTGGGCAAAAGAAAATTTCTGAGAACTGGTGAGGAAATGTTTCGTTTACGACATCGTTAAGAGTAGCTCATTAAAGCGATAGAACATGACGGCAAATTATGCAAAAATCTAGAAGGAAGCAGTGTTAAAAATTAACAGCGAAATTTTTGAGCACCATGTTATCAATCTTAAGGTGCTCATTAATCCAAAAAGTGCAGACAGGAAACGAGTTCATCCTAAGGTTAGTATCAAAAATTTAGATAACGTCAAACAAAAATTTTAAAAGGTCATCACGGGAAGAAGTATCTTGAGGAGATCTAATTTAATAAAAGAAAGAGAGCTTTCGGTCTTATTTTTTTAAAAAAGAATTATGGTTTTAAAGAAAGAAACATATACAAATAATTTTAATGATATAATACAATTACAGCAATATGGCGAGTATATTCTGAAAATATTTTGCACTCAAGTGATAAATTGAAATAAAATTATCAAAATCAAAATTACTGTTGCAATAAATAAAGATTGCATTTCTTTAATGTTTTAATTTATCAAACAATTCATGAAGTAAAAAATGAATACCTGTAACGAAAGATGTGAACAACAGACATGTTCGCTTCTTTGTAGAGAATTAATTGTTGTTTTGATACAAGTTTGTTGCTTTCTCACGTTAATAAGTTTAAAAAATACGCTTTAATAAAAAAATCCAATTATTCTTGAATCAATTCTCATCAGTTACAATATTTTCAGCACTAAATTATTATATACGAAAAAAATGTTAATTTTTTCACTCCATATACGAGAATTAGTGAGTTATCTATGAATATAAATGTTTTTAAAGTATGAAGCTTTATACAAAATTTTTAACAGTTCACTAAATTCCGTACCAAAACGTCTTTCGCGTTAATATCATTAGTTTTCAGTATAAAATATTTCAGAACCTTTCATGTCGTGTTCAAGCAATTTAATTTTACATGTAATTTATAAAGTACCCTACACAATGGAAGAGTTTTTCGTGATTTGTCATAGTGATCGTTTTACCATATTAATATTTTAGTTAAAGAAACAGTTATGAATCATTAAAAAAACTATTAATGTAAACAAAAACTGTTATGAAATATAAAAAAACTTTTACTGTTAAC
>JAOUZG010012691.1:8927298-8954963 GCA_026289955.1 Argiope argentata
TATATATATATATATATATATATATATATATATATATATATATATAACGAGCATTCATACATAATTTGATTTGTGATATTTTTTATTTAAATCATACAGCTTTGTGTACCTTATATTTTTTGAAGTTCATTTTATGAATTAAAATTAAGCTTTCTCGTGGGGGAGGGGGAGGGGAGGGACCTGAACTTTAATCAAAAACCCGAATTTCCACAAATTTGAATTGTTCAAATTATCATTTAATTCTTATAAGTGGAGCTCTACCGTAATCACAAAAGATATTGGTTTGTTATTTAAGCTTCATGAAAATTATATTTAAAAGAATACGGAGCATTATTTTAGCGAACAATTCAATAGCTCAAAATATTTTTGCTTCTCTCTGAGACAAAATAAAAAATTCTGTTCAGATCATCTATAATTTATATAAGGAGTTTATATACAAGAGGTTTACCATCGATTAGATCTTAATTTATACTTATTATAACTTAAATAAAAGCTCAAATAATTATTTTTTACCTAAATTAGCCAATAACTCTATTAATCAATCATATTAAAATGACGATAAAAAAGATTCGATTTCTTGAATACAAAGTGAGGTACTATTTTATCTTCCGCATTGTCATTCGAATTATTTAAAAATAAATCATCAATGTATTCATAAAAGATAGAGCCAATTAGAAATTATTATACAGAATATTTATCAATACCTTGACATTATCTTGATGTAAAATAAAAACACAGCGAGGATTTTGAAATTGTTTTATTAAATCAAATCGTAATTTAACAGTCAAGATATATTAAAACAATCATACGCGATTAACGACCTTTGGAAGTACATTATCTTTATTTTGACAATATAATAAAAAAACGCACAAAAAATATAAAGGTTATTATACTGAATACAAACACTGTCTATTCTTCGAGGCGTAACTGTAAGTGAATAAGCGCGATATCATGTTTCATTTGAACAAATGAATTGTAAAATCTCGAAGAGTTCAAATACACTTCTCAACTGTTATTTTCTTTTTCAGTTGATCTAGACAAGTTGATCAGACAGACTATAATAGTTGATTAATAAAATAGAAAGAGTAGCTTATATGGTAGACATATTTGTTAATTGATTGCAAGAAATCTGGAGCAAAAAAGCAAGGTCGTCTGTCTTATTGCCTGTTTGGATATGCGAAATGTCACCCTGCCAAAAATTTTTACGACAAATGAAATTATAGATATCATTTAGAAATTCTTAGGTTTGAGCTCGGTTATTCTCAGCTAAACCCCACGTATGTTTCATAATCGTGATTTTTGCTCTGAAATTAAATATTTAAGAAAAATAATAGTAAGCTGTTAGGAAAGTAAAAATTGCTTTAAATAGTAAATATCTTAATTTTATTAATTATAATCAGCGTAATTTGGGTGAGAATACATCTATAATAAGCTGTCACAATGAATTTAATAGATTTGAAAAATGTGTTGAAGGAATTTCAAGAATTATTCTCTCTTCGATTCCAGGTAATTTTTGTGTCACATGCATCGAAATCTTAGCTCCACAAAATTTGCGCAACCACAACTAATTTTCTGAAATTTAATAACAAAGAAAATAACAATAGCAAGCTTCTTAGAAAATAAAAATATCTTAATCATATTGCATATAATCAGAGCGATAACGTTGGGAAAAATTCATAATTCGCCGTCGAAATAAATTAATTAGATTTCAAAAATTTACTTTCAAATCAATTAAGTTAATTGAAAAGGCGCACAGATAAGCACTTTCTGCCTAAAGCATGTATCGTAAAAGCAATCAAGGATTTTAATCGAACCAGAAAATAAAAAAAAATGTTCTTGATATACAACAATAATTATTTCATGTACACATATTACATAACAGCCATCGATATTTATTTCATTCTATTAATCTTTATAATTTAGTTTGATTTCAAATCATTTAATTATTAAATAACCCTAAAGGCATCAAAAGTAATGAATCACTTCCCACACCTGCATATCTTGTTATTGTTGTGTTTGCAATCTGCATTAATTTGCAGCTGATGCATATCCTTACCGCAGATGTCGCAGTGACAAGTTAGAATCTGCATTAATTTGAAAGGTCATGACCCAATGCATTGCAAGTTAAGTTTGCATAACATATTTGCAAAGCAATTTAAATCATATGATGCAATACAACGCCTAAGTTTGTGGAATGTTTTTCTCCCACTACATTTTTTAATTCGGAATTGTGCAAATCTCGCTGGTCGAAGATTCAGTAATTTTTCATTAAGGCAACTGTTTTAGCATATGTACCAAGAGGATGCAAGTTTCTAAAAACATATATCGTTTCTTTTAAATAATAAAATATAAAAACAATGCACTTGAGAATGGTTTATTTTATTTTACTTTTATGTATTTTACATTTTTTTAATTCCATTATACATACTCGTAAGTTAAAATATTACATATTCTAAGCATTAGAAAGACCTTTTTCCTCTTTTTTACGAATAGTTTAATAAAAAAAGGTATTTGCAATAATGCAATTGAAATCTCTAAACCATAGAGGATGCAAGCTTCTAACAACATGCTTTTTTTGCTTTTAATAATAAAATATTAAAATAATGTAGTTAAGAACACGTTATTTCACTATATTTTATGTATTATTTTTTTAATTTAATATGATGCACATTGTAAAGTTTTATGCTTTAGAAAGATCATCTTCTCTTGTTTTACAAACAGTTCAATAAAAAAAGGGCGTCTTTTAGGTTGCCGTTAAAATACTTTTATCAGTTTTCGAAACATTGAGCATTTCTTTAAAATTGAAACTGATTGACATTTGATATCAATGACATTCGAAAATAGTAGATTTCTGAGAAGAATGATTTAAAAAAAAACATATTTATTTCTAAAAATAATGTTAACCAGACGATTTTTTTACACATTCCAAATCATTTTGACACTGTAAATTATTATGATGATATTTTTTTTCAGAACTAAATGTTATTTTTAATTTGTCATTTTAGTTTTAGCTTAGAAAGTTGTTTGGTTTTGGAGGCTAACAGAACTTTTAGATTTTTTTGACTTGATGTTTTTTAATCAAAAGTATTTGAAACTAGAAGTTTCGTGAGGTTTTATTATCATTAAAGCATTTAAACTCGGAAGTTAAATAGATCCAATTGAAGCTAAAATCTAACCATCATTTTGTATTCGCCTCACAAGTCTTGAATCAATTCAAAGATAAAATAATTTACTCTCTATTTTCGCCTTGATTTTATTTTGAGTGAAATATGAGTATCATTGTCTATGTCTCCTTTTTCGAATATTTTATGGAAATAAGTACTATTGGTCATGGAAATTACTTTGAAATTTTTGATGAAATTACAAACTTAACGAGAACTTGAAGTAGAATATTGCAACAGATTGACTTTCTCAATCTTAACACGAGCCACAAAAGCTTATTTTGATAAAATTTAAAGCAATCCAGCAATCCAAATATCTGATAAGTATTTGATAAAGTATAATTAACAGAAGCTTATTTTCATGTGATATATATTTATAATACACATTTATCTATCAGATTATCTTTACGGAATAATTATTTATAAGAGAATATCCAAAATTCGGATTATTCAAATTTTTCGGGACAACGCGAAAGCCAGTTTAGCTCAACTTTCTCATACAAGCAATAACATCAGAAAAACCAGTCAAATTAAATTGCTTTTTTAAAAATTTATATTTATTGACTGAAAAATAAATAAAGAAAAAAAAATTGACCTTTCACTTCCTTAACAAAGAACTGTTTCCGTACCCAAGAATATACATTATTATATCCAATATCTCGTATAATGCAAAAGATTCTATGCATATTATGATCGATGGGAAATATTCAAAATGCATTTATTTTGATACAATTAAATAAAGAAATATATATTTATTTTTGAATTATAATGTAAATATTCTATCTTTCGATTGCGGTTGTGTTTCGGATGTTAAAATATTGTCAAATCTCACCAGTGCAAGTAACAGAATTTATTAGCAATCAAAATACAACATAACCCTTTAAATAGACATGTTGATCTTGTGTGGGCAAATCATGCTGTCCAAAATTTTAATTTAAAATTTTTGATTGTCTTAGGAAATTGTAAGAGAGATAACTTTACAAAAGTCATCAAGAAATTTGAAAAATATGTATAAACCTAATTCTGTAACCAGATTTTAAATTCATGGAATATATCAGAGAACAGTTAATTAGCATTTCAGAGAACAGAATTAATGTAAGCATTTCAATTTTGAAGAAAGATATAACAGATACATTGGCATATAGTTCACTAAAAGATTTGTGATAGCCTTACTTTGGGGATACAAGAAATTTGCAAACTAAAACAAATCGGCAAAGGTAGAATTCTTTTTTAAAAACTTATTAATCTTATTTTGAATACTTTGAGTACCCCTGACTTGTATGAAATGCAGCAAGCGCAAGCTTAAAACCACGCTTTTAGTTAGTCACATATCTTAACTTCAAATTTAGAAAATAATTACTAACTGTAATCGAATTACAATTAGTATTGTTTGATTCAAAAAAATTAAATCGATCTTTTGCTTATATTAATACTTTAATGTTTTTGATTTTTATAAAACATTTCTAAACATAAAGGGACATCTGTACTTAGTAGCAAAATGTTCAGGGCCCGACCTAGCTAAGTTGGGGCCCGGGGCAAAAACGTCTTTGGGGCCCCCTTTGCTTCACTACTTTAGTAATGAAGAACATTTATTAAAGAATAAAACGTAAAATAAAATTTCTTTTCAAATTTGGGGCCTCTACTTGTGTGGGGGCCCAGGGCAACTGCCCCGTATGCCCCTGCCTTAGTCAAGCCCTGAAAATGTTAGAATGTTAGCTCCATATTTTAATAGTGTTGCTTTCTCTCTGAGCAAGTACGATACGCAACCAACTTTAGGCAAAAGATTTCAATTATTAATGATTTAAAGAAATAACTAGACAAAATACTAAGGCATTTTATTAATTTTTGTTATAGAAACTCGCATCTAACGCTTTTGGACGATTTTGCCTTGAATAAGTGTGATCAGCAGCGCATAGGAAGAACGATTTCTATATTTTTTAAACGTATTTTTCTTTTATCTATTATTTTCAATTGTTAATTCTCAGGAATTTTTTTTGTTAGTTTCAATTTGAAGCTTGAGCATTCTATATATTACTTAGTAAGAAGCAAGCACTTTTTGTCAGGATCTTCCATCTTGCCGATATTTCGGTAAAATCGAGGCCAACTGGTGCATGCGTAAAAGTGCGAAGGGTTTCGGAATCTGATGGAATCTATGGAATTTATAGCTAATAACGCCAAAAAATACCAAGATGAATATATGATACACATTGGCATACATTTCCTCCTTATTAGATTTTAGACATTTTCACCAAATTATATTTTTTTAGACTATCAACAGTAATAAAAAGGAACTATTCTAATGCCATCAGATGATGAAATGTTATAATAATATAAAAAATGAGATTCTTAAAAATAATACGGGAGGTGCTGCATTTGTTCCAAAAGAAAAAAGATGGCATTTTGCCGATGATATAAATATAAAAAACGCTCAATACATTTCACAATACATACTTTTGCTAAATTTTGAAGATTTTGGAAATTAAAATAATCATCTTGTTCTAAGGGTTATATAGTACTTCGAAACATTAAGAACAAATTGTAAAATATCTAAACTTGAAAATAAAGGCATACAATATAATCTTATCTAAAAATCCATGACGATTGTTTTTCATGCCTAAATAGCCAAAACACCACTCAGCAAAAACAAAAATGAAGAGCTAAAAATATTTTCAAAATTGAAAATGTAAAATAACAGGGAATTTCCTAGATACAAAAAGGATCAATATATAAGATAACAAATAAAAATATATAATATATAAATTACTAAATATAATTATTAATTATATTTAGATAATAATTATCTAAATTTAATTATTATCTTGTAAAAATTGTTGCAAACCATTAATGCATCTACAAGATATAAAACGACTATGAATATGATAAATTCGCTATACATTAAAAAAAATTTGGATATTAGAAACTCTTGTGATAATTGAGATAATAATTTTTAATTTTTTTTAAATTGTTTTTATGTTTTTAAATTGGATATTTAATGTTTTGTTTTTTTTTTGCTCGTTTTGTAATATATTCGTAATTTCAAAACATGTTTCATCAAATTTTTTTAAAAATGAACATCTCAAAAATGTGACTTAGCTACAAATTATATATACTCTCAATCCTTAGATAATACCGCTACATTATTATTAAATAACGAGTTATTAGAAATCTTTTCTTTTAGGAACAATTAAAAAACTGCATTGCTTTATTACGTACATTTTTTCCGCATAAAGTTTTACGTATTTGAAAAAACTGAATGAATTTTGTGACAGCTTTAGTGTTCTTTTGCCTTCAAGTAGTTTTTTCATTTCCTGTATAAGGTGTCGCATTTAAATTCCGCAAACCTTAACGATAATCCAAACACCTGGTCAAAACGCAAAAATGGTCAACGTAAACGCCGCAATACTGTCATGTTGCATGAATATTAATGACACACCCACTTGAATGTGCTACCACGCCAGCAGTATGACGACCTTGAAAACTTTTGAAGCGAGGGAATTAAAATAATTTAATTAAATACTTGATTTGAGGACAAGTTTGATACGCCAATTGTTATTTATTAAACGAGTGCTGTAATTCTACCTTGCAAGGTTACTGTATTTCCACTTTTTGTGACACGCTTCTTGTGTTCTTTTATTGTATGCTCTATTTAAAAACACCATTTAACAATTAATTCTTGATATACTCGACTTAGAAGTATACTGCGATTTTAGAATGTCTATAGTGCAAAATTGATAGTTGTAATGCTCTTCAGAAAATAAAAAGTGTTGTTTGTATATGATTCAGGATCATGTTTATAATATTTATTGATTAGTTAGTATAGTAAACACTGATAAAACATACAGTGGCTCAAACAATTGAGAGTACACCTTACTTTAACTTGGTAAATCTGAAAATATAAATAACACTTCACCGAGAAAAGTAAACATGTTTTTATTTTTACACAAGACAAATGGTTTAATTTTAAGTAAAAATAAAGAAAAATCGACGAAAAACCTCTAAATAGAAATATTTTAGAAGCATTTTTAATAAACATACGCAGATTTTGATTTTGCCTGTTTATTTAAAAAGGTTAGGAAATTTTTCAATTTACAGGTTTTTCTTCGATTTTTCTTTATTTTTTCTTTAAATTAAACTATTTGTTATGTGCAAAAATAAAAACATGTTTTCACATCTAGGTAATATGTTATTCATATGGAAAGATGGAATTATCAATTAAAAATAAGGTGTACTCTCAATTGTTTGAGCCATTGTATATATTATGATGAGTTGAAAACTATAACTTATTGATTTGTTTGAAAAAAAAATTCTAATCATAAAATACACAAAAAATTATCAGCTGAAATTCTCTGGTTGAATAAATGAAATGGTCAAGGGAATATTTTAACTTAGGTCAAAAAACACAAGTGTCGAATACAGGCGAAAACTTCTGAATCGGAGACGATGATTTGAAATTTGAAATGAAAAAAGCAAAGCAGTACGACTTTTTTTTTAAATTTACATCCTTTCAACAAAAATTTCCACATTTCAACTTATTTTTTTAAATCTTATTTTTTCTGAGGTGTATATTAATTTGTCGTCAGTCCGTGAATCCTGGCCCTTAAAAATATTCGAACAGTTATTGAGTCATTTGTGAAACTTATTTAATGCATTTGCCGTTAGATTAAATAAAATTGTTGAAAAAAATTTATTAATTAATACTTTAAAATTCAGTAAACTCTCGATTTAACCGAACTAGAGTCAACGAACTTCGGTAAGAGAAATAGACCAGACTTCGGATTTAACGAATATAATTTGATTATAGGAGCCAATGTGGAAACTGTATTTTCTAGACAGCAATTTAAGATTGCAGATTTTTTTTCAAACTTTAAGTGCTTAACAGTTAAAAAGTTCTTTTTTGTTAATGTGTAAGTGCATTAAATATTTCAAGCTTACAATATGCAATACAATTTCAAACGTTAATAACTCATTTTAAATATCAACCAGGACTCAGTTGACGATTTATTAATTAATTCGTTAAATCCAAAGTTTCCAGCGTATTTAAATCTCTGAGACATTTAGACCGGTAGCACAGAAGAAAAAAAAGGCTAAAATTTGCTATCAGTAATTAATTAGTAAAGCAGTTAAATAATATAGAAATGTACCAACCAAATGTTAATGGGCACAAATTTAATTAAAAATTATTATTATTAAATCAAGACGATTTTCTGAACTAATTTGGTTTTTGAAATATTTTAAGAAAATTCCTAAATATTTTATGAAAATTTGTAGCCTTAATATTATACTTTGCAATCCGATTCGGTGTCAGTTTTCAAAATTTAAGGAGAGCCATAATAAATTCCGAGAGGAAATAATCATGGTACTTTTTAAAAAAATATCGCCAATGCATAAATTAATCTTCAAGTCAAAATTAAGAAAGACTGAGTCAGGAATTAAGAAAGGAAAAAGAAAGAAAGAAGTGAAACAGGGTAAGGAATACCAAATGAAGAATAAAACAGTAAGCAAATAAATCTCAGCTTTCAGTATCAGGCTGCCTCGATTTTCTGATTGATGAAAATCAGAACCTCTGCTAACTGATAAAAAGCATGCCAGCTTTGACAGACTGATTAAATGATTAATGCAACTCGTGTATTGTAAGGCGTGTAAGTGATTAATTTAACAATGATTTAATTGATTAATACCTGATTTAGTGTTTTAAAGAAGGTTAATGCATCAAAGTTTATTTAAAGTGCGCATACATCTTTTAAGGTGACATTTATGATTGTAGAGAATCTATAATTGAACTAATTCTGAACTGAGCCTAATGTATTTTTTTACAATATTTATTAAGAAAATAGCTTTTACCCTCGACTTCATATGTATGGAAAAGCACACAACTAACTTTAAAAAAATTATTTACAGTGCCTACCTGAAATAAAGCAAAACCGCATATCAAGTCCGTATTACTTTAAAATCAAGTCAAGTCTATTTTATTCATCGATCGAGATTGAGATAACTACAACAGCATTATACACTTAATTTTTTAAACTTTTAATTAAAACGAAACCGCAGTTGTCAACAGTTACAACACACTGCACATGCGTGAATTTTCAACGCTAATTGGAGCAACGCAAATGCGTGAATTTTCTATGCCAGTTGGGGTAACGCAATACAAATTAGAAATTTCCAATTTTCTTTATTTTGTTTTATTTTAATTCAAAAGTACTTTCAAATGAATCCGAAAAATCTCTTATTTAACTATGTTTAAATTTAAATGCATCAAACACTTAGAAAATAAACAGAATCATTTAGATAATCGGCCAGAACATGTTAAACATAACCTCATTAGCGTGGGAAAAAAACTAACTAAAGTCTTACTCATTTGGTGGCGGGAAAGTTAACTGTTAATTAATTAATAAAAAATTAACCAAATTAATGAATTAAAAAAATTTTAACGTATTAATTTTTCTCTCTATAAGAACATTCTTCGTGTCTTAACGAATATATATATATATTTTAATTTAGCCGAATTGGTCGAGCTGTTTTCGAATTTTGCACTTAGTACCACATTTGACGATTCATTTTTATTTATATATATTATTTTACCTTATTAGGTATGTTAAGTATTAACCAGTAAACTGTTTTTGACTATACTTGTCATGGAAAAATAAAACATTTTCCGTTATTATGAGTTAATTCAATGAATATTATTATATTCATATAATAGCAATTATTTTATTTATATAAAAACAGCGTTTTATGCATTTTATTATATTCATGACTAATTATTTATTATATTCAAAGTTAATTATTTATTATATTTATATGATATATATTTGTTTATGACAATTTAGATGTGCATTTTCCTAAGAGGTCGAAACAGTTAACTGGTTAATCTTGGTATTACTTAACAGTGTACATTAGGAACAATAAAATACTAAAAATTAAGTGATATTTTAAGAATTTACTGTGTATTTTTAATGTTGAGTTATGAATGCCTTAAATATTGAATTAACACTCAATAGCATTCAATAAAATATTTCAATGAAGAAAACTATTTGTTGGATTTTAAAACTTGCCAGAAATATTTTTTTAAAAAAATGCAACCCTCCAAAATCAAACATTTAAAAATGGTTTCTATTTCGTCATACTGTAAATAGTATTTTAAAACCTTTGGTGTATTTTTTAAAAATATTCATTAAAATATGCTACTGCGTAAGAAATATACTTATGCGTAGTAAGAATTGTGCGCATTCGCTCAATTATTCCATCCAGATTTTATTTCTTATAAAACCGGGGAAAAGAGCAGTTTTGAATGCAAACAACCTATCGAAATAAACCTCTCGAATAAACACGAAGGCCGATTCTATACATGTTTATTTTAAAGAACCCCAAGTAGATAAGGAGTGGTCAAACCTTGAATACTGAAATAAAAAGGATGGCATATACATAAGCGAAGAGGATAGTTTTCATCGTATAACGAAGGTGGTTATGTTTTGGATTTTCTTTGCCCCCTGCTGAGTATATTTTTCGGTTGAAATTGAGGACGGAAAACAGTATGAATTAACTCCCCCAAAATATGAATAATCTTTTTTTTATATATATAATTATGTCATTTACCATTATTGGGCATGAGTTTTAACCGCTCACTAGTTTTGCCCGTATTCCGTACGTGCATCGATTTATTGAATTTTGATAGCTGTAACCTAAAAATAAACCATACATAATGATTATAATTCAATATAGAAATTACTTCGAATATATAGATAAGTCATATATTCAATGGATTTCCATTTGAAATAAAACAAGAAAATATTGCCAAAATAGAAGGTGTCATCTTATTAGATAGTAAAGAAAATAAAACAGTTAAGTGGTTAAAAATATTTTTACCATTCGTTGTTACAAAAAACGATTTTTGTAGACCTGTAGAAAGATTTTTATGGCGTTATAGACATCAAAATATTTGGATACAGTATTTATATACAATTTTATTCAATAAAAAAATCATCATCAGAAATGTATAAATGAGTTTACAAACAAAAACGGCCTAAAGCATTCATTTAGAAAGTCTTATAAACATGAAACTGATATTTTTGAATTTAACTTAAAATTGTTGCTGGCTTTACTTCAAATCTAATAATATACTGTATTCAGTGATTTTTTTTTTACTTTCTTGTCGTTTCAATTAGTTATGCGTGATATTGTTTGTCGAATATCTATCCTTTCATCTTAACATTAACATTTCATTTTGACATTACGTTCCATACTTCAGTAAAAATAAAACTTTTAATTTTATGATAAAATTTCCAAAAAGAAAATCAGTAGAAGTTAGACATATTTGGGATAATTATATGTAAAACAATATAAAAACACTCCAGAAATAAATGAAATATTTACTGAAATTTCAGCACAAAGGACACTTCTAATGTTCAATTATTAGCTTTATTCCTGCCGATCTTAATAAAGCCTTTCACAGATAAATCTTTTAAAATAAAAGAAAAAAGAAGAATAGAAAAAACTGTTAAAAAAGGAGTTTAATTGTCTAACAGATAGTTGCCAAGCCTTTTTGCAATAGGCACAAACATCAAAAGAAAAATCGGAAAACCTTATTACGGACTTCCTACATATTCTGATGCTTTATCATCTATTTCAATTAATTTCAGAAACTCCAACAACATAAAGTAATCAATCAATAAGTATTATATCAAATTCCATTTTTCCTTTAGTGCTATTTACAACATTTACATTCAGAGAATCAAATAACTACGGCCATTCAACAATTGCATTTATTTAAGGCAGGAAAAAACTGAATTAACATTGGCGTCTGAAAATGGTGGTTTATTTCAAGACAAAAACATCATTGTAAGAAATAAAAAAAAAGCTCTAATACCTAAGAAATTAATAACGTGTTCATAATTATTTGAAAACGATAGAATCGATGTAAAATGGAAATTTACAATTGCAGTAACATTTTCAGAATATGAAGATTATAAATACATTCAAACAGGGTTCTCTTACGTCACAATTGGGTTATTTATCAAAAAACGTCTTCGTTTCTTCTTAGAATTCCATTTCATATAAATATTATTAAAGAACACTTAATGAAAACGATCTTACTAAATATATTCATGCAGTACTTTTTCAAAAGACCTACGGAGTTAAATGATCGATCCATTTTTTTTTCAATTCATTATGTTATAAATAAACGAAGATTAATGACATAACAGCTGGTAATGTAACATCTTATCTAATGTTGTTGTTGTTTTTTTACTTTAAATGCTCTTGGTTTAGGATAAGGATGTTAGCCCATATTAAGAAAATTTAAAAAGACGTTATTTGCGTAGGCTGATGGCAAAAAAAAGAGAAATATTTCTGGATCTTCGGTTGGTTTTGGTATGGATAGCAGCGCAATATTTGTTCAATTTTCTTAGTTCCTTATGAACGCTGTTTCTAAAACATCGTACAAATATTGTACAATATACTGTTATTTGGAAAAGAAGTAATTTATTGTCATAATTCGCACAAGTAAGTAAAATGATAATTTTCAGAAAGTTAAATTTGGGAAAGTTATATTGATTTGATTGGACTCGGTTGGATTTTAATATTAACTGCATTATATGAGAATCATGATTCACTCTCTGAGTAAGCAGCCAATAAATATACCAGCTCCAAGTTGACTTGGTAGCGTCGTTTATATGGCCAAACTTGATGCAACGGTAACACAGCAACATCGAATACAATATTGTAAGATGTCTCTCCACGTTTGAATATTCCAAAAGTCTCTATCAAGCATATTGAGCACGATATCTGTCTAGATCCTGACACTTCCGCTAATATAAATCGTCAAAATGTAGTTGTTATTCCGTCTAGACACAGATATTCGACATATCCTCACCTGGGAAATGTCCTCCAATATTCGTGATGAGAATAGAATTTTTGACAGTTGGCTTTGTTTTCGAATATCAATAACCAATGTTGATAATTAGTTGATTTTTGTG
Source organism: Argiope argentata (assembly GCA_026289955.1). Classification (NCBI taxonomy): domain Eukaryota; kingdom Metazoa; phylum Arthropoda; class Arachnida; order Araneae; family Araneidae; genus Argiope; species Argiope argentata. Next base: position 8,940,434 of record JAOUZG010012691.1, read on the forward strand.
AATGTTCTCCAATATAGACCTCATACGGTAGTGAATTATCTTGAGAATGAGGGTATTCACCAGATGGATCATTTGACCTGCTAGATATCTAGCCCTTATATTGGAAATATCTGTAGCTCAAGATGGTAATCGGTTCATTTTTGTAAATTCTCTCCAATATAGGCCTTATATGACAGTGAATTATCGTGAGAGTGAGGATATTTGCCGGATGAATTAGTTGACCAGCTAGATATCTAGACCTTGTTCCTATTGAACATGGATGCAAAGCTCTTGGCAGGGCAGTTGCAACCATAGCATACTCCGACATTAATCCAAGAGCTGAAAAAGTGCATTGTTGCAGAAATGGAATTCATTTACCCTTATCTTTACCAACTGATTCCTTTTTCAGTGTGTTGCTACTTTGTGAGATCTTTGGAACAGTGAAAGAGATTATTTTCTCTGGTAATACGCTTTATTAGAGAATTCTGATTGTGTCTCATGGCTTTCATAAGATTTACTTTTTTCTTTTTCTTAAATGCTCATCAATAAAGGCGTTTATTCCATTTTTTTCCGGAAATTCGTTCCAAATTTGTTCATTCTTTCAGTTTTGAGCATCGCTGTATTTTAACCTTTAAGAGAAAAATGCGAAGAAATGACAATTTTCATAGGTTTTGTAATAAATTTTTCTCTGTAACAAGACGCGTCAAAAACTCAATAATAAATGATGTATGAAAACTGCATCTTCTCCAGATCTTTATGTGTGATAATGAGTGATTAATCATGTTCTTTCAAAACTACAAGTGTGCAATCAAAAATTATCTTCCAAGTAAAGGTCTCTTTAGATAATGAACATGTGAATGCTGCAATCTTGTTAAAAATAAATTTTAAAATTATTTGTTTATTTAAGTAATGCAAATTAAATTGCTTTTAAGAGCCATTTAAAAAGTGCTTCTTTCAGCACATACGCGTTTATCATACTTCCGTTCCAATTTAAATTTGTGATGGAAAAAATTACCTCACAATTGGTTAAAAAAAAGATCATTGCTATATCTGATGAGTTAAATTTACCAGAAATTATGTCCTATCCTTAAGTTTCAAACTTTTCCAATGATTTCTACAACTGTACAATAATTTCTTGATTTATGGTTTAATATCACATACACATTTTTATACGTTTTTAACACATGTTTGAATGTAATGAAAGCAATTCTGTCTCAGCTTAAAATAATACGGATATATTGTCTATATATAGGCAAACATGAAAATTTAGAATTATCTGATAAAAATGCTAACAACACCAAATGAGATAATAATTAAGATAATAACAATTTCAAATATATCATTTTTTGCAGAATTTCATTATATTTTTTAGGAAGAACTAAAAACACAACTCTACGTTTTTGTAACTCTACGTTTCTTCTTGGGAAGCTTGTAAATGCTTCTGTTCATTCCTTTAAAATTTAATGGCCCTTAATAAATTGATAACAGTTTATTTAATACTTTATCACAATTTGTTGCCTTAGGAATTTAAAATAAAATGAAAATAATGCCGTCAGAGCTAATATCATAATGTAATACTAATTTACTTTTTTAAATTTCTACCTCGATTTTTCAATAAATCTCGGCATTTTAGATCTCCTTTAATCCTAAAGTCAAATTTTTGGAATTATTGGTCAGTCTGTCTTTACGTACATGAATACGATAATTCATCAATTGAACGAACTAAATGGATGAAAAACTTTTAAATATGTATACCCAAAATGTAGATGTGCATTAAGTTTTAGACAAACTTCACTAAAGTGGTTACATGGTTATCCATTGTCTGGAAATACAAGAACTGAAAATATAAAATAAAATTGACAGCTGAAATTCGGTATGAAGTCTTTATAATATAATACATCGATTCTATTCCCTGATCTTATTCCATGGTGCAGAAACATATAAAAGAGTAGAAGAAAAATCCTCCCAATTTTTTATAAATATTTCTGAAAGACGAAAAAAGTTACTACGGTACTTTTATTGTCCTTCAAATTAGAATTTAAAATAAGTGAGACGCCAATCCAAAATCCAATAAAAGTTTTAAATCCCGAACAATGTTTTTCTTTCAAAGATGAATATACTAATTAGAAGTCTTGATTTGCGGTATAATTATCGTGATCAAATAAAATCAAATTTATCCCATTCGTTGAATCATGGAGGTCATCAATCCAAACTCATTATTAATTCGAAAACTAATATAATTGATATACGAATAAAATGAAATGTAATGAAGCATAAATAATTTGTTTGAATGCGCAAATTGTTACTTCATAAACTTGCCTCATTACTTGAAGAAAAAAATTCAAAATAAAATTTTAAAAAACCCGTTTATCAGACCAATTGTAGGTACATAATTCCTATACCAGTGATAAACTTCATTGAAGATTATAATTCTCCATAAGCTACACTTGCGAGGAAGGTAAATACATTCAACATTTTTCAAGGACTTATTTGGAAGTTGATGCCAATTTAGAATACAGATCTTCTAAACAAAGTATTGTTTATAAGTACGTTACACTCATCAAGTTATTCAGCATCAGTCATAAACCTATTAGTCGCAATTATATAAAATATAATATTTTTTTCAGTAGCTTTAATGTCCAAAACATTGTTTCTCACACTTTCGTTGTTGTGTTTTATATTGCTTCGATAATTTACTTGTTTTGAAATACTATACATCGAACTCAGTATCTTTAATTCTAAAATGCGTGTATTTACATTATTTCCGCTCATTCAGTCTAAGAAGTTGACTACAAAGGCAAATAATCAGTCTGACTCAAAAATATAGAGCTATTCTTAACGTTAAACGTACTACCGTATTTTGAAAAATTTCAACGAAATGCCTTGTAAATGGCGTTCAGTACAAGACTGCTAAGCAGACTTTTAATAAGCAGTCAAGGTGTTAAATTAATTTATTACACGTATTGAAAGTCATTGATATATGTGCGAATTATTTTACCTTTTTTTTTTCCTTTAGAAATAATTCAGTGAAAAATTCTCTGATTTTCGATCTGTTCAACTTTTTTAATTAAAAGTAAACCAAATACATATAAGTCTCCTTCTTTCAAAAAAAATCTTTTGGACCTTTGAAAAAAATCAAAATTATTCACTTTTTACGATTTCTCTTATTTGAACACGAAAATTTTAAAAACATATTTTACGCTAAGTTCAGATTCGTTAAAAAGTAATCAAAAATGTATGCATGATAACTGTCTCACAAAGCTTTAAGCAAATAAAAATTGCATAGGTTTTAATTTTCAATTCTTTATTAATTCCTATTATCTCGTTATTTTTTAATTTTCAGACTGAAACAAATACAAGATTGTTTAATAACGCAAAATAGCAAATGATATTATTTATCATTGTACTAAACGTCAATCAAACAAACGACAACGACTCGTTTTACGAAATTAAATGATTTAAAGAATAGAAACCACGTGATACATGTATAATATTCGTTTGTGCAAATTTATGTGTGTTCTTAATGTAGTTTTCAACATTATCGGAGTGTTTCCTTTCGTATATTCTTAAAATTAATTTTAAATGAATCATAAATTTAAATGTTATTTGTTAGAATGTGTTGACGCAGCTACACATGGCCGAATATAATTCGTGTGTCATAACACAACCAACCATCCTACTCACTCCGTAAGATTATCTGTATGAAGAGCCCATCTGTATACTGATCACATCATGTTACGGGTGTCTGCCTTCAAAGAAGAGAATCAGTAACTGTAGTGAATCTCAAAACTAAACATGAGAAAGTCAAGCAATAACTTTTCCAAGAATCTGTATGTGTTATCACAAAAAGATGCTTTGTATTTGACATAAAACATCCTGCTTAATATTTGAAAAAATATCAGACGACTGTCTTTATGTTTTCTCAAAAAATATATCTATATCTTTCTTTTCTGTCGTACTTCAAAAGAATTTTGCAAATTTTACTGTAAAAGCAAAATGTTGCGGCATTTCGTTTTTTCTTTATGATTAAAATCCTTTGTTATTCAACGACGATTCACTACATACACTATGTATTTGAGAGTACGTTATGTTATTGAATAATCGTTTAATATTGTTATTTAATCTTAGTTTTAATAAAATATATATTGTTAAGGCGTGGTGAAAAATTTAAGCTTTTTTTTCTTTCCTTTTATTTCACATATATTTTTTTCATTAGCAGAGCTTTTTTGTCCATAATTTTTTTTCTTCACAAAAAATAGCAATTTCCTTAAAAGGAGAAAAAAGAAGAAACTATATGACAGATAAAAACTATATGACATATCTTCTAAAATAAAGCTTTCCGTAATATATTTAACTTTTTGTTAAGATTTTTTTCGTCATGAAAATTAATTGAATAAACAGCATCATTTTAAACACAAAAATTCCTGCCAGTATTTTTTGAAAAATTCAAGGAGATAAAGTACAGATTTCAAATTCTCCTACTCTCTATAAAAAATAGAAGGATTTCATATAAAAGTTCGTTTTTGTATTCAATAATGTATTTCAACAGTAAAAAATTCCAGATACGAAAAAAAAATCAGAAAAATCTAAAATATATCAAGATAAAAAAATATATATCAGAGCAACTTTTTTCAATTGTCTATACAATTAAAACAAAACAAAAGCAATTGCGCATTTTTATACAAGTAAAAGTTAAAATATTTCTTTGCTTGAGGATATAATAAAAAGTCGCAGAGTCCTAAATGTCTCCCTAAATAAAACTGATAATACATAAATATAAATAATTTCAAAGCTGTACTTTTCATAAATACAAGAGGATTACTAAGCAATACAATCATATTTAAAAATAAATTTTATGGAAAGACGAAATAATTACACTACTGGGGCCTCTTCGATGCCGTCAAGTTCGGAAAACGCTTTGAGTTTGATAAAAGTCGTGTTGATTGAAAAATCCCCAGAGAGATTTATAGATCCCAAGAGAAAGTGCATCAGACGCAGTTTGAAAAGCATCTTGACATGAATAATGATAATGCTATGCTTCATAAGATAAAAAAAATTAGTAGAATGTTTAGAAATACTGTTAAAAGACTAATTGCACTAGCAGTTTAACGTAAAGAAACAAGCACAAAAAATGTATATATGAAAATTCGGCAGATGTTTTTCTCTTGCATCAAGCGGATGTTATTATATAAACAACCATCGTTGTCTGTAAAAAAGGAAAAAAAACCACAACGCAAACCTCGAATATTAGAAATTTGATATAAAGATTTGGTTAAGCAGAAATTATAGATTAAAAAGCAGGAAGTTGTTTTTTCTCAAAAAAAAGTTTAGGATTATTTCACTTCTTTAACTTCTGATTCAATTAGACGATACTTGAAGATCGTTTTGGGCCATCTTTTATGGTTTACAAATGCTACAATAGTTTGGCTTTATTTGGGTGTATTTAATAGTTAAAAAGTTTGAAAGGTGATAGTTAACTCCTACATAAAAATTAATGAGGGAAAAATAAGAAAAAAGAACATTCGGGAATTAATGTAACTCTTGAATCTTACATTTTTAATCCATAATATTTACTTCATTAGTGAGCAAAACTCATAATTTTTTATTTGTAATAAAGAATCCCACGATCTAAAAAAGAAGTGCTTTTATTTTATAATCATAAAAATAGAAAATATTAATTTTGAAAAAGTAAATTAAAGAAGATTCTTGTAATTAATAGTATTAATTTTAATAGCTTAACTCATGATTTCAGATCTAAAAACAACGTTATTTCATTTTAGTGTAATTCGTGTTTAGGTAAAAACTTAATACGGTTTTTGGAAAAAATATCCTAAATTTATATAAGAGTCCTGCATATGAAATTTTAATGGTACTACATTTTAGTAGCTATTATCATGGTTTTCAAACGGGTAAATTTAAAATAATTGCATTAATTTTTAACTATACATTTAAGTTTTTCCGCAATTGTTTTCTTTATATTAGATAATAAAAGACTAAAAAAATTACCCTTTTTTAAACAGATTAATTCTGACATGATCATGCCTAAAAATAAATAAAATAATTTCAAAAAATTTGAATTTTTAAGAATGAATCGACACATTTTCTTTAAGGTTAAAGATAACTTTCTTCATGAATTTAACAAACAGACCTTTACATTTTTTTTTCATTTTCTCCATTTATTTTTTACTATTCAATAGTTTTAAATTCCAGATTCCTGCATTTTTGAAATTTTCACATTAAAAAAATACAAAATAATCAAAAAATATTTAAATCTTAGAAAAATAAAATTTTCTGATATTTGATAATAGATATACCCTCATTGAGTAATTTTATCTATTTTTATCATAATTTGCTAAAATTTTTGTTAAATAAAAAAAAATGCTGCCAGTGTCTAGATTCGAAAAAAAACTAAAACGAATATAAATGGTGTAATATGAACGAAAAAATGGAATAATATTTATGTTCTGCATTCCCTGATTACATTCCCAAAAAGAAAAAAAAAATGCTTACTATATTCATACATTCTGACATTTAAATAATAATAATAATAATTTCATTAGATTTTCACGTGTTTTTTTAAGTATATCTTAGTAAAAAAAATTCATTTCATCAATAAAATGTGTGAATTAATGACTTACCGCATTACGTCTGTTAAAATCTGTGAGCGCTGAAACAAAACACAGCTTACCGGCAGAACCTCCGACGTTAATTTAATCCGCAGGTTTTTCTAACACGAAAGATGTCAAAACATAAACAAAATCTTTTTCCCAAAGGGAGCTCCTACGTTTTTTGGTAAGAACCAGTCAGACGGTTTCCAAAAAAACCAAAGAAAAAAAAAACGTTGCTCTGAAGTAGAGCTTCCTACACGCTGTTGCGGCTATCGTTGATGGTTGAGTACGTATGGATGTTCGGCCGAAAAACTTTCTGAGCAACAGGTTCGTAGAAAGTTTTTCCCCTTCTAACAGAACGATTTTCCCCAGATGTGCTCTTTCCCCTATGACCTAACTTTCCCTTGATGGCCGTCAAATGATCAGTGAAAACGGAGCTTTTACTATTGCAGCATTCTTTATGCTAGAAAAGGAAAGCTAAGCGGATTTTTGATCCTTCGGAGTAGTAAGCTCGTATTTGTACACAGAATCATTAAACAGTTACAGACACGAAGCCAGCTAAATCTGGCAAATGAGGATTCGTGTTTATATACAAAAATAATAAAATAATTGCTAATACAAGAAATTGAATAAAGTAAAAAATAAAATTACTTAAATATATTAGATGTAGAATATTTTTAAGCTCAATATGGATATATTGACGTAAATTATTTTTAAGTAAAATATAAAATGATCAATTAATTTGAAATAATAACAATAAAATCGAAGAATTTATTGATCAAAATTATATACAGAGGGTTCAAATTATTTTGAAACAGCAGCATCTTAATAAAAGATCTTTAATCCTAAAATCCATTGTGTAGCCATTTGGCTACACATTTTAATTTTCATTAATGCTCTTCATATGATTGTTTCAAAAGTCAAAAATGAATGTTTGGAAATCCATTTTTTAAATGCATTTTGATAAACCTTTTCAGAAACACCGAGATATGGAAATAACGGAAAAGAACTCGATTTAAATTGGAAACTTAGAAAAATACAAATATAGCTGTTGTATGAATTATTCTATCAAAAAATTGATGTCGAAATATTTTATTTCAGTTTTAAAAAAATATGTTGGTAAAAGGGACTTAATTTTTCGGGCAGCCAATTGGCTACTCATTTTAATTTTCATTAATGCTATTCATATGATTGTTTCAAAAGTCAAAAATGAATGTTTGGAAATCCTTTTTTTAAATGCATTTTGATAAGCCTTTTCAGAAACACCGATATATGGAAATAACAGAATAGAACTCGATTTAAATTGAAAACTTAGAAAAATACAAAAATAGCTGTTGTAAGAATTATTCTATCTAAAAATGATGTTGAAATATTTTATTTCAGTTTTAAAAATATGTTGGTAAAAGGGACTTTTGTGACAGAATTGTCAAAATGTGTTTTGTGTCAATCGGATGTTGTTTAATTCATAATATAGCCAATTGGAACATTTAATTGTTTTGTTGAAATTTCTCAAGAAAAAATAAACTAAAAATGTTTTAATTGTTTTATTAAATTATATGCAGCAATTCAAAACACATGATTTTTTTGTTTAAAAAAAGTCATTCGTTCTAAGATTAAATATTTCCATTGCAGTGTCTCTTCAGAAAAAAAAAAGTGTATGCAATTAAAAAAAATAATAATCTAAAGATAAGAAAAATAAATTGCGTCCATTTAAGGAATTATCAATCGAATCAAGACTATAAAGTTTTGTAGTGAATTTTAATAACATAGTTTAATAAAAATTTTGTTTACTAGCTTCGAAAACTTAACAAGCATGTGTTGTTAATATAACTACATCTTCATGACAAATAAGTTTAATAACTTTAATTTTAAAAAAAATGTATTAATTTTTCTTATTAATAAAATAACAGATTTTACTTTTTTGATTAATTCACTTAATACAAAGAATCAACAAAAAATATTCTGTCGGCATTCACCAGCTTTGCAATGAAAAATCTTGAAAGCAATTCCAAATTACATTCACACTCTTGAAATGGTGTTTCTATCGTTTCACAATTCCACCCTTAATGCTGTACACATTAAGAATAAAATTGTATATTTAATTTACGGTCAACCGAGAAAAATCTTCAAAAAGTTTCAATATGAATTTTTTACTAAGCTGCTCAAATTATCACTCAGTTTCAGAATTCTTTTTAAGTTTCTGATTAGCTTGTCAATTCGGAACTAAATATATGATATATATATGATAAAGAAATATATTTATAAAAATTTGGATATGAATTTTGAAAATTTGGACATTTTCCTTATTGATAATTTTAGCAAAAACTTGTGTAACATTCAACCGACTGAAAAGGGAATAATTATTATCGTTATTATTATTTTAAAATGAAATAATTTTTGGTTATTAACATGCATTATTTAATGACTCAATTTTCGGCTACTTCAATTGTATTTAATTATATAATTTTTTACTACTTAAATACAAAATTAATTAATGGAATTTTTGGCTGTTTGCCTGTGTTATTTAATGACTCAATTTTTGGTTACTTCAATTTTATTTAATAATGTACTTTTTAACTACTGAAATATATTATTTAAGATCTAAATTTTCGGTTACTTCGATTTTATTTAATAATATAATTTCTGACTACTTAAATATATTATTTATTGATGGAAATTTAGGATAATTTAAATTACATTATCCATAAGTTAAGTAACTTTTGATAAAAATAGAAATTTTTTTACCATAATAAAATAGAAATTTTGAACCATAAGTTTTAAATGTCTTAAAATTTTGCTAAATGAATTCTAAAGTCGAAAATAATACCAAATTTATTCATATCAGTAATCTGGTTTCTTATTCATACAAAACTATACTCTTCAAAGAATATATGAATGTAATACTAAATAACGGCAAATCTTCATTTTTGTTTCACAAAATGGCGGAAGGTAGAAGCGGAATAACCTTTTCGATCATGCGACAAATGACAACGAATTTTTCGCTAAGTTACTACGCAAAATCGTGATAGCATGCCACTAATCCTAATTTATGTCGCATTAAATCATCATCACGGCCTTTCTCTTAAGCAAGCCCAAAGAAGAGGAGATTCTTCGCCATCAACTATTTCATTTAAAAACAAATAAAGCTCCAATAACTTATATCGAACAAAATGATCGATGTACTTTGTCTTAGAAAGACGGAGTAAAGTTTTAGTAGTTTTAGAAATGTTGCATCCAAAATTTATATTTTGAATCAAAATTATAATAAGTTTTGACGGCATAATATTGATACAAATTTTAGATGTAAATTTAGGTATATTTTAAATGGAACAGAATGTCAATTTTTCAAGTTAAATAACAAGAATAGTCAATCTGGAATCACGAGATAACTCGTGATACCAGATTCCGAGATTTGCGTAGAATAGTCATGTTTGAATTATTTTAAATAGTCAAAACGACAACGAGAATAGTCGTGTTGGTAAATAGGCAGCTCTCTTCATGGAAAATGACCGGATGTATTTAACTTAATATTTGCCATAATGGCCGGCTTTCTGGCACAGAGGTAGCGCGCCTTCCTCATGTGCTGTGAGTCCCGGTTCGGACATTGTTGTTCTTATGTGTTCTATCTGTGAGATGCGTGCCCTTGTAAAAAGGGGCTGTGCAAGCGTGTGGGTGTGTGTTTCATCCTCATATGAGCTAGAAGTCAGACTTCTGCCTTCGGGTGCCCAGGGGTCCATACCCTCAGAAGCTACTGTACCCCTTTTTCCGTGGTAAAAAGCGAATACGACATCATCATCTGCCATAATTCCGAGTATTTTAACATAATGGAGATTGATCACGAATTTTGCTGTGTTCTGTGTGCCTTATGTTACGAAACGGATGACGAGATATCTCGTGTTTTCTGCACATAGAAAAATTGAGTTAATTGCAAATTTGCGGAAATTTTTTTTATCAAAATTGCGAAAGTAATTATTTATGTATGAATCTTAAATAATTCATCTCAACATTCTAAATCATTTCATGGAAAGAATAGTTAAGCAACTAACATTCCAAATATGGGGAACTTTCCATGCTTTCTCATAGAAATAATGGTTAGAATAAATTTTTATAAAGAAAAATCAAGCTTCAACGCAACTTTGATGAAAGAGCTAAAGGAAAAAGAATTGTAAAAAAATGCATGGGAAAATTTAAACATTTAAGAAGATTTTTGATAAATAAGAGAGAATTCTGTTGTATTATTTGTGAAAAATAATTCTACAGCATAAAAACTGAACTTAATACTAATTCCAGAAAATTGTTGCTAAAAATAAACAGAAATCTCGTTGCACCATAATAAAATTTAATTCAGTCATCATAAAAGTACAAAGCTATTCCAAATTTGAGATCAGCTTTTAAAATTATTTGCTTTTAAGGAATATCTCACACAATGAATATGCAATTTTTTTCTATGTCAATTTTCATTAAAAGAAGTTAACATTCATATTTGATTTCATTTTCCTTTTATCATTGGTTTATTTAAATTTAAATTTTACATAAGAGTAGCATTATTTAGAAACAAAATAGCATAGCAAAATAAACAAGAGTAAATTTTTTTCAATTTGTTGAAGTAAATTTTTTAATGAAAAATAATTAAAATTAATATGGTTAATATTAATTTAATTAAATTCATTAATTTTAATTACATTAATTAGTTTTTAACTTAATTTGCTTCATTTGATTAGTTGTAATCAATTAAAATTAATTTTTAAGTTGAATTAATTTAATTCAAATAAATTTGTTCAAACTTAAGATAAAAATTAAAAAGGAACAGAAACTGACTTCCCCAATTTTAAAATCCGTATCGTTGCTGCCGTCTTGTGATATTTTTCGTTATTCTTTGAATAAAATGGGAAAAATCCATTACTTTTTGAAACGAAGATTTTAAGGCTTAGTGGGAGATTTATGTTCAATGACCACACTAATCTCACCATTCAACAAATATCTCTTTTACTCAGAAATTCTTTGATAAACTGAACTCAACGTTACTTCCCTTTATTAATCATAAAAAGAATGTCATTTCAAAAATGCCATGGAATTTGCACAATATCATCTTTAGTACACATGTGTAATAAATGACTTCTAAACGCAAACACAAACGAAATTCGAATTCTTGTTTATTCCGAACTACAAATCGCAACAAGAACGGTTTACAAAACTTCTTCTAAAATGCAGCGTTGAATTGTTCTCCTTATGCACATAGAGTTGAGTTGTTACAAAGTGTAACAACTCAAGTCTAATGTGAACATCTCATGCATAAGCAAGAACTGTTTAAAGTCACAACTGAATTATCTTTTATACATGATGGCCACAATATTCACATTAAAAAATCATACAATGAGGTACCGTCATCTTTAGCAATACTTCCAAATATAATGACTCCGTTTGTACCAAAGCGATAATCTTCTCTTATGCCGAAAAAATCGCCTCAAAGAATGATGTGTTAAAAATTATTCTAATTAGTGAATCTCAACTCTTTATTATAAAGAACGAACTCAAATCTTGCAGATTCCAAGAAAAATCTTTCTGACTTAACAAATGTCTGGCATTTATAAGAAGTGTTAAGGGGGACATTATACTTTTGGGGTTAGAGTGTAAAGATCCCTCTTCATTAGGAATTTGCATAGAAATCGATGCTTCATATACAATGACAAAGATCTTCAGAAAGATTTCTAACTTTTTGAATGATCTCGTATTTGATGTCACATATTGATCTTCTGTTGGTGGCATGACATTTGGACACTATTCTTTGTGATGATAGCTGAAAGTTGTCCTTATAGTCGCTTCCATCATTCGAGACGAGGTAGTTCCAAACTAACTAGTTGATCTTCATCGCTATCCAACATGCAAACAATTCCAAGAACTCATTAATGGAGTCATCCTCTTATTTTTGTTGCAAGAAGTGCAATTCTTTTGAAAAAATTCATAGATTTGAAAAACAATATTCTTCATATTTTCTTTTAAAAACGTACTTCTTACTCTGTTTTAATAAGCACTACATGCTTACATTTTATTTCACGTCATTCAATCTATATGCTGCCAAAATTTCTTAAATATTAGAGCTAATTGTTTTGCGAAGTTGCGAAAACTGTTCAAGTAAATCTAATTTTTAGACACCAATCTTCAAAAAGTAATTTGACCACCGATTTACAATTTTCGAGACGAGCATGATTTTTTCGATTTAGTTGAATGAAAAGGAGAAAAAATAGAAAATCTCAAATTTTGTTATACACAAAATGTGTTTTTCTACAAGTCAGTGAAATGATAAATAATATTTTGATAAATGACTCCCTTTCTGTAGTTGAGAATTTGTATGAATTTTGTGCCGATATGCGGGAAGGTTCATGGAGTTTTTGAACTCAAATGTTCACACTTTCCGGACATTGCCGTTGAAATTTTAAGAATCGTTTTGAAGAAATAAAGAATATTCAAAAACTACAAGTTCGAAATTTATGGAAAAGAAAAGGAGAGTACCAAAACTCAAAAGCAAAGATTTATTCCGGGAATGAAGGAACAATAGGCGCAATAGATCCCATTTTTTAGAGGAATGAAATACTATTAAATAAAATAGAAGACTCATTAAGATGAATTAGAAGTTGAAGACTAATTTAGATGAATTAGAAGAGGAAGACTAGTTCAGATGAATTAGAAGAGGAAGACTAATTCAGATGAATTAGAAAAAGATTTATTGAAATGAATAAAAAAATATCAGTACTAACTCAGATGAATTAGAAGAAGACTTATTGAGATGAATAAAAAAATATCAATACTAACTCAGATGAATTAGAAGAAGACTTATTGAGATGAATAAAAAATATCAATACTAACTCAGATGAATTAGAAGAAGACTTATTGAGATGAATAAAAAACTATCAATACTAACTCAGATGAATTGGAAGAAGACTTATTGAGATGAATAAAAAAAATATCAATACTAACTCAGATGAATTAGAAGAAGCCTTATTGGGATGAATAAAAAAATATCAATACTAATTCAGATAAATTAAATGTGGAAGACTAATTCAGATGAATAAAAAAAAATACCAATACTATTGCAGTAATCAGTGGTTATGGGGGGAATCGAAACTTTTGGAAATCATTTGACAGGAAATTTAACCAGCATTTCAACACCGATTTTTCCAAGGAATGAATAAGAAATTTCTACTGTGTCGTCATAAACCCCGTATCTTTAAAATTTTCGTAATAATTAAATCCTTTGTAGTTATTCAAAAACCTCTGAAACAAAGCTAATTGGATTAATCTGTAAATTTCCATTCTCAAAAATAAATACTGGAAAGGAGATTCACTCAGTAAAAAGTGCTTTTCAGCAAGAAATGTTTAATTGCTCGAAAGCAGCATATTCTAGGGTTTGCGATGTAGAGAAAAAAAATTTAAGCAATTTAAAATAAATTAATGAACTAGAAATTTAGATGACATCTATGTCAAAGCAATCATTTAAGAATACCTTCAAGAAACCATTGAAACCCGATCTTAAGATTTATTCCGGGAATGAAGGAACAATAGGCGCAATAGATCCCATTTTTTAGAGGAATGAAATACTATTAAATAAAATAGAAGACTCATTAAGATGAATTAGAAGTTGAAGACTAATTTAGATGAATTAGAAGAGGAAGACTAGTTCAGATGAATTAGAAGAGGAAAAATTAAAAATCTTAATTTTTAAGTATGTCTTAATTTGTCAAGTATGCACTTAAAAAACCGCAACAATTGTAGAAAAAGTAATTAACAAACATCATTGAAGTTTTCTTTAATTAATATTAAATAAAAAGTCTTTTCTTCGTGCAAAAATGTTTCCACAGCATTACCTAAACAGGAAAGAAGTATTAGGGAAGGAAAATTTGTGTGTGTGTGTGTGTGTGTGTGTGTGTGTGTGTGTGTGTGTGTGT
>JAOUZG010012691.1:8956547-8969773 GCA_026289955.1 Argiope argentata
GCGTGTACTGAGTGAATCCTACGGTAGGGGAAAAAGAGAGTGCTACACCTCAATTTTATTAATAATTTTTTTAAAAATTTTTATAATTGATATTATTTATTGTTTTGATTCATAATTATCAAGAAAATCTGCTAAAATTGATAATCAAAGGAATTTATAAAAATGTTTTTCCAGACCCATGCTTATACCATAATAATTAAAGAAGTTTAATTTAAAGAAACATTTGTGGTCTGTTTAGTACTATATATAAGGGAATTTTCGAATGAATAACCATTTTTATGCTTAAGACTTTAAAATCACATGGAATGTGTTTTTGTTTTTGTTCTTTTATGAGAAAATTTTCAAAAGTTGCATTTTATCGCACTAAAAGTTTTACTTATTCTAACGGATATTTCTTAGTTTTCATACCAAAAAACTGTTTCTTATAAATTTCTTTTTTTTCCTTTCCTTGCGCAACTTTTCTACTAAATTTTAAATTCTGCATA
Source organism: Argiope argentata (assembly GCA_026289955.1). Lineage (NCBI taxonomy): Eukaryota > Metazoa > Arthropoda > Arachnida > Araneae > Araneidae > Argiope > Argiope argentata. Next base: position 8,957,033 of record JAOUZG010012691.1, read on the forward strand.
AATTTAATCCTTTGTTCTCCTGGTGATTTGTTTGTTCTACAGTTTCTGATCCTTATTTCTTTCCCTACTTTTCTTTTGATATTATTTATTAAAACAAATTTCCTAGAAATCTTCAGCTGATTTCTTTCAAAGTTGTTAATATTTCTTCCATTTCTTTTAAACTCCTTAGTTTTTTTTTAATATTTTGTGTGAAATTTGGGATAACATCGACCAGAATTTTTTATTATAATAATGCAGATTTTATGCTCTCATATTGCCACTTCCTGTTGAAACTTGCTTGAAATTATTTTGAAAAATTTATTTATTTTTGCTTGCACAATCTTTTATGAGTCAAGATGAATTTTGGTTATCAAAGATTCACATCACATTTTGTGAAACTGCGCTTTCTCGCCACGGTTAAAAGATTTATTTACCTTTTTATTTGTTTGTTTGTTTGCTTTCTTTTTTCCTTCTATTATTTTTTAAAGAATTTTAAAATGCCGACCAAGCATTTGGTATATTAGCTTGTAATATACCCACTAAAGGATTCATAACCATTTTCCCTGGGTTTTTTTTCATTAGGTGTACTTTTATTTCTATCAATGATGAACAAACTTTTATCCTTCCATTAAAAAAAAACTGAATTCGTTTTTTTTTTTTTTTTTTTTTTTTGAAAAGTAAATATTAAAAACTATTTTGAAACTTTTAGCTTATTTAAGGTTTTGAGTTTTTATTTCACAAAATAACTATGGTTGTATTGAAGTATTTTGTATGAAAACTGAATATTAAATAAATTAATACAATTTTGAAAATATATTTGAATTTTAAATAGTAAAATCAGAAAGCCAATCTTTTCAGGGAATTTAAATTTAGAAAAGAACATTGCAAAAAAAAAATTGTTATTCATATTTTGAAATCAAATCTTTTTCCTTGTCTTTTATGAAACTTATCAGAGCAACTACAAGCCTAATTTTTAAAAAGTCATGTTCATTTGAAAGAAGAATGAAAATGACTGGCATCACCTTTTTAGCCTACCATCAATTGACGTAATCCGAATCATCTTTCAAAACCGATCATCGAAGGTTCATCACGAATGTTGAGCGACTCATGCAATGGCGTGCGAAAGAAAGAAATACAATTCTTTCTTTTCCACTTTCTTTTCCACAATTTTATGAAAGAATGAAATTCTTCCATTCTGATAATTTCAAGAAAGAATGAAATTCGTTCATTCTGATAATTTCAAGAAAGAATGAAATTATTTCATTCCGATAATTTCAAGAAAGAGTGAAATTCTTTCTTTCTGATAATTTCAAGAAAGAATTTTCTTTCTTCTTCAAGAATTTATTTATCATGAAATTCTTGGATCATCAACTTTTGAAATTCACGCAGTAAAGTGAGTGCTGTCCAGGCGGTGAAAACTGATTCTTAATTCAATTAGTTGATCGCTTAAACAAAGATTCAATGTCGCAGAGTATGTGGGATACGGCTGATTTTTTTTCTTTGATCACGATCATTCAAGACTACTTGCCATTTTACAGTTAGACTGATTACTCATTCTTTGTCACTGTCCGTATACTCTTCTCGGATACTTGATATTGTGAAATGCGAAAACCTGTAATCTTGAATAATTTCTGAAACAGAATAGCCCACGCTTCAAGGACCTATAGGTTCTCTAGTATTGAAATCCTCCAAACAGCGAGTTTAAATCGTTACATGAATTTCAATATTTGGGGGGGGGGGGGGCAGGATAAGAAAAGTGGATATAAAGTGATCGATGATTTCGGAAATAGGACAATTCCCAAATGCACATTCATGTAACTACACTCTGTGTTACGTCATGCAATAATGTCATGTTATGACTTTTTTTCAATTCTTACTATTAGTTCACACTCTCCTTATATATATTTATATATTTTCTTTAAACTTTCAATCGTTAATAAAATAGTTGATGAATAAAATTATTTTTATTCATCCACTCAAGTTCAAATACATTTTTTAAAACTTGTAGTGGATGACACTTCATGTTAATACAATTTTTTCAACATTAATTCATTAATTAAATTTAATTAATTTTAATACTTTAGATAAAGTTTTAGCAGTTGTTAAGGAAAATTGAAATCAACAATCGGTAAAATGCAAGTATTTCAGTATTTTTCACTTGAAAGCGAAGAATGCGAGCATTACTTGAGTAAATCAATAATTTTTTTGATAAATTATTTATGTTAATTGTAATAATTTAATAAAAAGTAACTAAAATTTAAATTTTCTTTCTTGACCTAAGTAGAAATGGACTTTCATTTTTTATATTAGTTGTTTTTAGTGAAAAGGATGGAAATGTGTTGAATATTTACAAAAAAAATGATACCCTATAGAAAGTGTTGTATTTAACTTAATGTGTTTCGAAATTTCAACAGTTAAGTAATATTTCATTATCTTTGTTAGCTTCATATCCATCAAAGTTATGAAGGACAAAGATTTCTTAATTTCCCTGAGAATCTGTTCATAAGAAATACATATTGGGGATAAAATAAGTCTCTTTGTTGGAGGGGCCTTCAGTGAAAACTAACCAATGTATTGAAACTAAATTTTATATAGAAAATTTGAAAGGCACAATATTTTGAAATTCTCTTTTACTTTTAAATTTTCTATGGCAGCTGTAAATCAGCAGTATCTATTTTGCTTGTCTCTATACAGAACAGACTATCAACTTATTTTATAACATGAATATATATTTAGATTCCTTAAAGATTATTAAACACTTTCATTATCTTTCAAATTGTTCAGGTTATAGCCTGAAAGCTTATATGCGGACAATAATGACGACAACTTTTAAAGGCCTTGGAAATGGCTACAAAAGAGAACGAAAGTGTTTAATTTATGCTAATGCACATTTGAATAATTTTTATTGTATTATTAAAATCGTAATTAAATTTCTAATATCAACCAGCATGAGTGTTTTCCCAGAAACTTTCTTGTATATTCCTTAATAAAAAAACTTGTTTAATATCAACCATTTATTATTAAACATATGTCATTGGGAGCAATGATTACGAGACAGCCTAATAATTTGGCAATTTCTTTGGAAATCAATTGCTGAGACGTAGTTAATATATACACCAGAAAACTCAATGTTTTTTCTATTACCACTGATTAAAATCATTTAACACTAAAATACAATTATAGATATAAAATCACACACCAAATTACATATCTTTACAAACAGACGTCCTCTTGACCAAATTTTACAACGGCGGGTTTTGACGGGTTTTGTTTCGAATTTGATAATCTACACTTCAGATGTTGGACCAATTTTTTTTCCTTTTAACTCTCTTCATTATATAGTTATAGTATCAGATTCTGACAGCAGAACAGACAGATTTGTTTAATGGATTTTGTTCAAAATTTCATAGAAATCCACATATTTGGATTAGAAATCATACACCAAATTTCATCAGTCTAGCTGAAAGCATCTTTGAGTAGTCTTATATTCAGACAGTAATATATTCATTTCGAAAAAATGCCCCCCAAAACATCAAGAATTGGCGTTGATATAACTAATTAAATAAATTCCCCAAGAAGGATTCAGAATTGACAGTAGATCATTACATAGGATATATTGGGGACCGAAAAAGGTTTTTATTTCTTTGCAGAACCATGTTCTATTTCAAGGTTGATCCTTCTTGCAAGAATTTACTTAGCTTTACCTTTAACCGACTCTTGTGTTCAAGTTCTACTTATTCACTATAATTATGCATCCAGTAGGATCACGATTTTTCTCTATGACTCATAGTTTCTGTAATTGATTATGTTCAAATAATACAAATTTTTCAAATGCTGTAAAAAAGTTTTGAACTAAGAAATCTACAGACGAATTTGGAGACTGGAGATTGAGGGAAACAAACAAATCAAATTTAAAATTGTAGTAATTATTGAATAGTTTGGGGACAGGATAGCCTATTTGGTAGGGCATTGGATTAGTAACCCTTGGTCTACGAGTGTTCGCCCCCACCATCTGAAGACTCTCCGTGTGTGTGTAGTGGCTAGCATCCATTAAATCTGTCGTTGTAACAAAGTCCTCCATGTCGAGATTAATATCACGAAGGGTACTGTGTCAGAGGTGATGGTTCTTCTTCTAGATCTAAGTTACGATAAGATTCTCTTCTAGATATAAGTTACGATCTGTGGATGAATGAATGAAGACCACCCCGTAAAAAGGGTTTGTGACGTGTGTGAGTTAGAAGTCAGACTTTTACCCTCAGGTGCTCAGGGGTCCATACCCTCAGAATCTACTTCACCCCTTTAAGGCGAAACACAAAAACAACAGTAACAACATTGAATACTTTAGTATAAGATTTTCATTGAAATTTGTCCCATTTTCTTTTGCCTTTATAGTAGTATATTTTGAATAAAAGTAGTATTCTTTATATGGAAATTCGCTACGAATGATAAACAGTACAGTTTCACTGATTGATAAAATAGGGACATACATCTTATGGCAGGGACTGTAAATTGACTAAGGATGGCTATTAAGATTCAACCACAGTTCCAGTCAGATTGTTATCGTGACGATGATGCTCATTAAGTTTACTTCGAACAGTATGTAAGGTCGGAGGTAATTCGTTTGCGCTTATACTAGTAGCATATCCTACCAATGAAGGATCCATATAGGGTAAGATACTTCTGTATGACAAAGTAAAAGCGTGAGACTGAGTTACGAGGTGCCGATGACGGGATGTACCTCCAACGAATGATGTTGTACCATGTCTAAAGATAGCCATTATAATTTAACCCTAGTTCCCCCTCATTGTTATTGTGGTGAAAGTCATTCTTTTTTCAAAGGACGCATACGAGGGACTGGTATAACAGCGTTGTGGTTATATTAACATTACAGTCTACTGGGGGGTACCTCAGATATGAGAAAGGGAAGTTTCCAATATGGTAATTGGTTCTCACTTCTCTTGTACTTATATTAAGACTGTTGGGTCGAGCTATTTCTACTTCAATGATGGAATGAATTTCCTATGGGTGGAATTGAACTATGACCAGTGACAAGGTTTAGAATTTACTCTTAGTTCCCTACTCCATACTGTAACAACGGCGATCGTTAAATTAAACACCAGATACTTTCTTTCGCAGAATGGGAGCAAAATCTGTTATATCAGTGATTGTTAGCTCATAACAGAACCTAACAGAAAACATTTTTATTTACTTCGAAATTATTTTATAAAATGTCTAGAAATCAATATGCTTAAATTAAAAATTAATAAAAACTAAACTAAATTAACACTGAACAAAGCGATCATTTTACAATGAAGCTTTTATTCCTGTGAATATATACTGTGAGATTTTAATAGGTATGTCTATAGCGTGTGAATCCTATGTAAATCACGTTCTAGGGAATCAAAGGGATCTTTTAAATTAATGTGCTTCAATCGGCATTATTTTATCCCTTCATCCGTAGTGTAGGAATTAGTCGGCTTTTAGCCGATTCAGAAATTTTGCAGAGCTTCTGTTGAATTAATTAACTAGATTAAGTGGAATGGATCAGGAAATAAGAGAACAGTTTTAGAATGAAGTTACTATGAGCTAAATTGAGATAAAACTTTGGGAAATTAATTAGGGTTTAATTTAACTTTAAAATATCATTACAGTTAATATAAAGCTCATTGAGTTCTCTGTGCAAGAAGAAGGTAAACTAAAATTGTGCTGCAAATAGCTCATATGCCTCTTTTTTAAAAAGATTTGTTTCCGTTTTCATTGTAATTCAGAGTCAATATTTTGCTTAATTGACAATTAACGAACAGTTTTAAACAAAATAGTTATTGAAAGACATGAGTTCTGCCTATTTTCTGAAAAATAAAAAGAAATGCCTCTTTGGATGTCAAAAGTAAAAGAAAAGATGGCCATATTTTATATTTTGTATCATGTTAAACATCAAGAGTGATTGTTTTTAAATGGTAATTGATATAAAGCTAGTTTTTCTTGGAAAATAAGTATCGGAATGTCTGACTAAATTGATGTTCAAACAGATATTTGTTCTGAAATTTTCTACTCATGATGACTATAAATTTTCTAGAATTTCTATACATTTTATTTTTAAAAATTCTTTAAATGTCTTTAAGAGTTTCTTTTAGCAGATAAATTAGTGAGTATATTGCCTTTCTATCCTTTAAATAAAAAAAAACGGTTTTAAAATTTCTTATTGAACAAATCTAATCATTCTTATTATATGTTGAGAAACTTATCTATATATATCCAATAAAGGTTGGTATAAAATAAACATGTAATGCAATTAACGTACTTTTGAAAACAAATTTAATGTGGAAATTTTTTCAAGGATTATTTAACACGTCTAAAAAATAAAAATCAAGCAACTTTACTTATTTTCTAAAACATTGTTTCCCAAAAACCCTGATTACAAATTTTCAAAGATCTTCTAAAAGAGCTTTGAAAAATTTCTGCAACAACGTATTAAAAGCCAATCACTTTTTTGATAAGGATTAAAAGAAAAGTACAATTCCGAACAATGTCATTTTAAAAAAGTATACGAGAATTCCTAAAGATAATAAGAAAAAAAATCTAAGCTTTCCATTCAGATAAATTTTCCGTTCCCGTCCACCCCTGTTAAAAATATACGAGAACTCTAAACATTTTATTTAGTAAGGAAAAAGAAAAGAAAAACTATTCCATTCAGATAAATTCCTCGTTTCTTCCCCTCCCCTTCCCTCTGTTTCTTGAATTAATTAACGTACATATAAGAAACATATGATTTTTAGAGCTGGAACTTATGAAACAGAAAAAAAAAAAGAAAGAAGAAAACGAGAAGTTTTTCAAACATATTAACATTCAGATAAATTACTCGGTTTTCTTTTCTCCTTCCCCCCCCCCTCAACCTTTATTCCAGTTAATTATTCGACGTGAAAGTAACCCATGATATTTAACGCTGTTAACTATGACACAGGAAAAGACAGAGAAAAGGTTTTCAAATGTATATCCATTCAGATAAATTACTCGTCATTCTTTTCTTTTTTCTTTTTTTTTTCAATGAATTATTAACACATAAGTAACCCATGATTTTTAATGCTTATGAAACGGAGAAAAATCGAGAAAAATTTTGAAACCAAAAAGACAAAATATAATTCCCTTTATTAGAGTATCTACGTTTCCATAAAGAAATAAAAATTGTACTATTCTTTCTTTGAAATCTTAATACTATATTTATAAGTGGGCATCTTCACAAGATTTTTCACAAAATTTCGGATCAACATACCTGTTTTAAATTTAATTTAAACTGAATCCTTATATAATTTCTCCAAGAATCGGAAGAAAAATTAGAATTTCTTCTATGCACACTAAAAGATAAGAATTACAATTTTTTTTTAAAAAAAATTAACTAAGCATAACCAACAAAAAAAGATTCAGTCGGTTTCAAATCAGAATTTTCTCGAACTCTGAAGCTTGAATTTATTTCACAGTACAGAAGCCTTTGCGACTAATGTGACAATTGTAAATCTCAATCACGTATTTTACACAAAAGCAACAATGTTTTTTTAATAGAATCTATTAACAACATCAAGGCTGCCATTAAATAATGGTACAACCCGTTGTTCCAGTTCCCGCTTTTACACCGGTTAGTTAATTCAGAACCTCTTTAACTTTTTTTTAATTGTAGACCTTTGCCAACTTTTAAAAGAAATAACAATGTGCGGAACCCTTTTTCTCCCCGAGACACTAATTGTACAGCTACCTAGGGAGAAAAAAACAAGATAATGAGACACCATATCAGAAAAAAATTAAATAAAAATTAGAAAACACATTCATTTAAAGATTTAAACGCATTTTTTTTTCAAAATAAAATAGTTTATAAGCTAATGAGAAAAATAAAAGAAATTTATTAAATATGCATGTATTAAAAATTAATGTATCAATTATTTGATAATGAGATGTCTTTCAAATACAGCAGCTACCTCCATCAATGATATCTAAAGCTCAAAATTTCAAGAATACGGCACAAAACTGAGTAAAGAACCATCGCTTAAATGTCTGATTTGCTGCAAACATTATTGTAACATTCACTAATAGCTTTAAATGCATATACAATCGACTTTTTTTATTATAACATCGGCATTTTTACTAAGCATTCTTGCATAGTAATTAATTCAAATGTTTTCTCTTCGACTTCCTCTTATATAGAACACCAGTCCATGCTTTTGCACCTAGAATTATATTTCCTCTACTACAGAGCACTACTCCATACTCCTGTACCTGGAATCAAACTTCCTCTACAGAGCAACATTCCATATCTGGAAATAAATTTCTTCGTATACGGAGCCCCAATCCACACTATTGTTCCTGGAATCAAGCTTATTTTTATACAACACATCATTCCATTCTCCTACACCTGAAATGAAACTTCATCTTAAACAGAATACCATTCCATATTTCTGTACCTGGAATCAAATAACTTCCTCTTATACGGAACACCATTTAGTATTAAGGCTCCTGGAATCAAATTTTCTGTTCTACAGTATAACGCAATTGTAAAATAAATGTGATGAAAGTTTTAAGTTTAATACTGCAGAATAGCAATAAAAAACAGAGTCCTTATCTTAACAAATTAGGTTCCAAATTTTGTAAAGCTCACATTTTTGGTGTCAAGACCTCATACTAAATTGCATTTATTTTACTTTTCGTGTTTTCGACTTAGCAGGTTCATATGGACATATAAATAAACAGTTTTCCTCTCTGACAAATTCCGTCCAAATCTAGTCACAGATGCGCAATTTTGTTGTTAAGATCATGTACTTATATAGTTCACCATATAGTTGGTACTTATAAGCATGTATATTTTTGTACTTATAAGTTCACCATATATATCGCTACCCATATAGATTTTTGCTTTGTTGAGATATGATGCGTACACGCTTACAATAAGATGAGCCAACAAATAGGCAACCTATTAATGATTTAGTCAAGACTTTTATACCAATTGCAGATTTTAATTAGAAATCTCGGCAACAGTGTTTTTTAATTTTCTTATTCATATATATATGGCTCGATTTTCCGAGGATAAATTTTTTGCCAAAAATATATGTTTTTGGTGCAAAGACAGCTTATTAAATTTCTTTCATCCAACTTGTTTCCTTATTGAATTACCATGCTCAAAAAATGTTAAACATAATTTTTGGAAAGAATAAATATTCGAGCTCCAAGAAGTTAAAATAATGGAGATTTTCGGGATTGAATTTTTTATCATTATAAACGCTATCCTTTTTCATATTTTACACATGAAAAAATAAAAGTACCAGCATTAACCCCTAAATGTATATTGTTGCCAATCGTCTACATCCAGTTCCACGTACTGTTGTTCCAAAACATGAGTGTGTCCGTTTCCTAATCACGTTGATAACTATATATAGCAAACCATAAGTGAAAGAAAAAAGTTGATATCACTTTTGGTGGGTAAGTTATATAGCTTTTTTTTTCATCATTTGAATGTAGTGGGCGATGTAGTTCAGTGTGTTACATGAAGGAAAACTTTCTGTTGTCGAGTTCCCTATAAAAGAATCATCTGTCTAATTGTTGAAAGATCAATTTTCATCTGTTGTCAGATAAGCTGCCAATGTTTGCTGTTGTATTCGAAAATTATATTAAATGCAAGCTAGAAATACTGTATGCTGCCAAAAGTCAACATACAACTCTTTTTCAAAATAAATATACCATTATTATTACCTGCATAGTTGTATTTATTTTTTACATACCCCATGACCGAGTTCCCTGTAAAGGAATGATCTACCTAATTGTTAAAAGTTCACTTTTCATCTGTTGTTTGATAAGTTCTCAATGTTTGTTGTTGTATTTGAAAATTATATTGGATGCAAGCTAGAAATACTATATGTTGCCAAAAGTTAACATACAACTTTTGTTCAAAATAAATATACCATTATTATTACCAGCAATGTTGTATTTATTTTTTACACACTCCCATGACCCTGTAAAGGAATGATATGTCTAATCGTTAAAAGATCGCTTTTCATCTGCTGTCAGATAATCTGTCAATGTTTGTTGTTTTATTCGAAAATTATATTAGATGCAAGCTAGAAATACTATATGTTGCCAAAAGTCAACATACAACTTTTTTTTCAATATAAATATACCATTATTATTACCTGCATTGTTGTATTTATTTTTTACATACCCCATGACCTAGCTCCCTGCGAAGGAATGATCTGTTTAATTGTTAAAAGTTCACTTTTCATCTGCCGTCAGATAAGCTGTCAATGTTTGTTGTTGTATTCGAAAATTATGTTGGATGCAATACTGTATGTTGCCAATAGTCAACATACAACTCTTTTTCAAAATAAACATACCATTATTATTACCAGCATTGTTGTATTTATTTTTTACATACCTCATGTCCGAGTTCTCTGTAAAGTAATGATCTGTCTAATTGTTAAAAGTTCACTTTTCATCTGTTGTCAGATAAGCTGTCAATGTTTGTTGTTGTATTCGAACATTATATTGGATGCAATACTGTATGTGGCCAAAAGTCAACATACAACTCTTTTTCAAAATAAATACACCATTATTATTACCAGCATTCTTGTATTTATTTTTTACATACCCCGTGACCGAGTTCCTTGTAAACGAATGATCTGTCTAATTGTTAAAAGTTCACTTTTCATCTGTTTTCGGATAAGGTGTCAATGTTTGTTGTTGTATTCGAAAATTATGTTCGATGCAAGCTAGAAATACTATATGCTGCCAAAAGTCAACATACAACTTTTGTTCAAAATAAATATACCAATATTATTACCTGCATTGTTGTATTTATTTTTTACATACCCTATGACAATTTTCATGTAATAAACTATTTTTAAAAAATCGAAACAAATAATCGTGTATTTAGGGTTTAAAGATGTTTACTAACATTCTAAAGAAAACTACCTCTTTTAGCTCTGTTTACTTCCATATAACTATGTCTTTTTTTTCACCTACTTCATGAACGATTACTTTCCCTTTTTATTCCACTGACCCTGAAAAAGAGCGCAAACCCTATCACATTACCTTAAAACGCAAATCCGCTGGAAGTCTGAAAAATTAATGTCTTAACACTTCGATCCGAAGGAAAAAGCAAAAAAGCAAGAGAAAGAGAAGGACCTATCCATTAAAACCTCATGCAAGGATTTCGAGTTGTTTACTTGATGGATGAATGAAACTGGTTGTACGTCTGACGGTTCAGGTGAAATGAAGTTGTACATACCTTAAAAGGGGCGGCAAGATTAAGTGTTGATTCTTCACACTTACCCAACTGTTCGCTTTCTAAATTACTCACGCAAGGCTTTCGAAAAGAATTGAAATTGTTCAGCCAACTTGATTCGAAGCTGTTGAGAAAAGTGATAAAAATATGTCTTCGCATTGACAGAAACAAAAATAATCGCGTTGCGTCATTCTTCGCTAACTCCATTAAAACCTTTTAGTGATCTATATAAATAGCTTTGGGCAATTTTTTTAATGTTTTATTTTAAAATCGTTAAATATTAAAGGAGTTTTATACTGTTTTTACTATAAATGATTAAACGTCTTTTGGAAATTACGCAATATTTATAATTCAAGAATTAAATTTATATATTAGAATGAAAAAAAATGGCAATTGTCCATAATATAATTGCATTTATTTCTTCTGCGATAATCATTTTTTATGAATTAGACCTCTTAATATATCCAATATGTAAATAACTCTAAATTATATAATTCAAAATAAGTTATTATTTCAAAATAAAGCTTGAAAATGAAAGAAATATTTTAAAATATATTTAAAAATGATAGTTTAATCTACAAAGTTGATCTTTGACAGGAAAAGCATGGAACAAAATCTTTAGAAGAGAGACTGGCAATATATAATAACAGATGATTATTTTATAAGACATCCATAATTTTCTAAAGTATTATGTATTGCCGAATACAAGAGGTTATAGATGCCCTGACACTAAACTTAGGAGAAACCAAGATAACTAAAAAGTAGACTATTTTATGACACTTTTAAATATGAAGCATGACGAGTGGCGAAAAACTATCATGCCCCAGACGCCATTAGGCATTATTTGTCATCCTACTCTTATCTTTACTATCTACAGATCCTTATATAACCATTGATAGCATCAAGGAGAGAATACAGAGCCTGACTAAGAGAGAATACAGAGTTGCCCCGGGCCCTCACATGGGGGGGGGGGGGGGGGGGAAAACGAATAGAAAGTTTTTTTTACGTTTTCTTCTTCAGTAACAAAGCTCGGTTCTTCATTACTGAAGTAGTAAAGCAAACTGTGCCGGCCCCCAGAGAAGTTTTTGCTCCGGGCCCCAATCTGGCTTTATCGGGCCCTAAGAGAATCTATCCCAGGCCCACCTTATCCTGATAAGACTTCTGAAGCAAATTCTTCCTCGCACTCCTTGAAACTAACCCGAAAACCAGCGTCTGTAACTGTCTCGTATGCTCTGCATTAAAAGTGTCATCCCCCAATCCGGCATAAAATTGTAAAGTGAGAAAGGTCATGAAAGTCACGAATGCTCAGATTTTTATTTTCGGAGTTCCATACATAAAAGAGTTCTGCACTTCCTAATATAGTAAAAAAAAATAGGTATTTGTGTATTAACTGAAGGACATTGACGAAAAACAGTACAGAAATGCCAAGCCTTGATGTGGATCTCAATCGCAATCGTGTGTGTGTGTGTGTGTGTGTGTGTGTGTGTGTGTGTGTGTGTGTG
>JAOUZG010012691.1:8983620-8993764 GCA_026289955.1 Argiope argentata
ATATATATATATATATATATATATATATATATATATACAAAATTATAAGAAAATATTTAAAAAATATCGTTACCTATGACACACGTTACGTCTCTTCTCTAGGATTCTTAACTAACAGAATTTTTCGGCAAAAGCAGAAGAAAAAGGATAATGACCTCATCAAGCGATGACTAATTAATGAACTGAAAACAACATTGGAATCCATATGTTCTCTAGCGGAGAACTGACTTTTCATCAAACCGTAAATGCATACATTACTGCGTGAAGGTGAACTCGTGCAATCACTCCATGCTGTTGAAAGCGTCACAAGTATATAATTATCACCAGTATACCTCAGGGCAACGGAATTGGTAAGTCGGAGCAACAAAACGTTCACGAAACAGACGCATCATAAATTAAAGATGGATAAAAGAGTAATCGAGCGCGCCCATTGCTTTTCAATACCTTCTATCTGTTTTACGTGGGTCGATAATTTGTTCTATCAAAGGCGATTACTTTATGTTTGCTTACAACAATCATTTGGAAACAGTTGCCATTCGATGCATAAAGGTTGGATAAGTGGGCAATTCCCATCGCTCCGGAATAGAAAGTCATAACATATTTCTGAAAGCGTATTTCGTTCTGATGACTGAAACATTTCTAGAAAAATCGATGTTTAATACTTTTAAGAAATAACTAAATCATGTTTTATGTATATAAAATCGATATTCCAAACCCATTTTATTACATTTATGTCCATTCCCATTTTTATGTTTCGATGTTTAGAATGCTTTCTCTATTATATCGATAGCTCGGAAAAATCGCTAAACAGAAAAGAATACAGCATTTCTGCTTTAAAAAATTAAGTTTCAATGACAGGAAAACAAGATATTTATATTGCAAAGTACTGTAGGCAATTTCTTCGAAATTGGAATCATATGGCTAAATTTCAGCATTAATTCAATTCATTCGAGTAAAATTTTCTTAAAAGTCTTTCATATAATGTCATTCACTGTCTGATCCATAGAGTCCACTGTTAAAAAAACATATATAGACTTGAAAATAGGAAACAATGTAACGTTTTTTAACCGTGGCTGTACTATCAGCAAGGGACATGAACTTAAAAAGCACTGATATATTAGGTATTGTAGCATTAGCCTTATAAGCCAGATAATATCCTTCGAGCTGAAGGGTCCCTTTTGCTTAATCGGTATGTTACACGACTACAGGCCCAAACGTCACAGGTTCGTACCGCGACCTTCAATCGCTACAGTATATTTACCAATCAAATAATGCAATATTATATCATAATGTAATTATTTCATTTGGAAAAATCGACGATTTCTGTAAAATATAATGTCTGGTTTCTAATGGCCTCTACTTTGAGCAGCTCATAGCTTTATCAGCCAAGATAACCCCCAAATTAGCTCAATAAACTTAATATTAAAATATATGTGAAAGTTACTCTTTACTTAAAATCCGTAGAATCAGCAAGGTTAACTGGGAACACATTTTGCAAACTTTGTCATTTCCTTCACTTTAATTATTTCAATTTCATTCCTTTAATTTAATTTCATATGAGATGATAAATAAGCCTAAAACATGCCTCGGGACACAATTTCTTTATTTCAGAAATTAATTTATTAATTAGCCAATATCAGTCACAGCGGCATTTATAATTACCCTGGTGTGTTCTTTCAATCATATTAACGGGAATTTTTTGAGAGAATATATTTAAAACGATAAGAAACAACAGCTTATTGCTTCAGAATTTATTTTACCCTACGATCTTCATAATCCCAAAGTACGGCTTTTATTTTATTGTTTTTCAAAAATATTATATTTTGTTTCATGGAACAAGGGGCGTTCAAAAAGTAAGTTACACAGAAGCAATTAGGTCACAAATTATTGACAAGTTCGCTACAATGCAGTATGATGCACATACTAGTACACTATTTCTCTATATAATCTACCAGTCACTAGAGACATTTATCGGAACGTAGCACTAATCCCTAAATGTCCTGACTATAGAAAATCGCTCCTTTGTCCTGGAGCCAGCTTAGAACATCTGTCTGAACCTGGTCGTCGTTGGAAAATGGAAGGAGCACTGCCAACGGGTATTCCGAAGTCCTGGGTAACTTGTGCGATGCTCACTCTGCGATTGCTCAGAATAATGTCTTCCACCAGCTGCAATATGTCTGATGTACCCACCATTGTTGGCCTTCCTTGAATTTCCGCATCTGTTAAGTCAGTACAACCGTCTTCAAACTGTTGGCACCATTTCACAATGGCTGGACGTGACATTGCATGTGGCCCATACACTGCCAATATTTCATAATGAATTTCCGTACTCTTCAAATGTTTTGCCCATATAAAACGTACTATTCCGCGTACTTCAACGTTGAAGTAAGTTTCCAGCAGACGCACTATTTTTCCCTTATACTACGCAGCAACGGATTTCACTATCGAATGAAATTGCTACCGTTGCAAGTGGTGGAACTCAATTATCATCAGCGCAAGCTTAGTTCTTGTTTCACCATGATACCATCTGTGGGGAAACAAATGTAGCTGATTTTTTAAACACCCTTTGCAGCATATAAACAATCAAAATTATAAAGAGATTATAAATGAATATCCCAACTGTCACGTATGTTAATAGAAAAGAAAACAAAACGCAATCTTGCTGTTCATCGAAAATTAAAAATAAAGATTAAAAGTTCGAATTCAGTATAATTATAAATGTGAAGCGTGAGATCCTCCAGAAAAGTGAAGGATAATGAAGTGGTACAATAACTCATCCCTCAATTTTTTTTTCTACATGCTTTCAGTGAAGATTTGAAATGATGCAGATATTCTTTCACGGCAATATTTTTTTTTACTGGGGCTACATCAGACAGCAGGTGCTTGTTCCACCGCTACCAACTGACGTTGGCAACTTAAGACATGAATATCTACAGGCATTAACCTTTTGCGCTATCGGTTAATTAGCAGAAATGTCTGCCCATCATATCTAAAGAAATTTCAAATAAGCTTTAAGCAGTACAGTAGCACAGAAAATTTAGTAGACGTACGCTATACGTTATTTTCAGTATAGGAGAAAATTTCCAATGACGTACATTATACGTCAAAATAGAGTGGCCAAACTTATTCTTTTCCAACAGAGAGCTGAAAAGTAAGATAATTAATCGTATCGCCTTGATATCGTTCGAATTTTTGATTGACTTATAATCAACTCTTATAACCAGAGCCTGACTAAAGCAGGGGCATATGGAACAGTTGTCCCGGGCCTTCGCATCAGAGGGGGCCCCAAATCGAAATAACTGTTGAGAAATTTGCATATTTGTCATTTAAAAATGTACTATATTTAGTTTATGAAATTTAGGAGTTTCTCTTATAGTCAGATGTTTAAGATAGTTGGAGAAAATATTCTTATATAAATCTTGCTTAGCATTTTGTCAGATTGAATTTTAAATTCAATGGTTAAATGTGGTACTTATATTTAAGTCTAAGAGTGTATTTAGTTTTAAGTTTAAATAGCATTTTGAATTAATTAACGAAACATACCATAGGCAAGTTCTATGCACGGTTCTTCACTACTGAAGTAGTGAAGCAGAGAGGACCCCAAAAGAAGTTTTGTCCCCTGGCCCCAATTAGGCTAAGTCGGGTCCTGCATATAACTATGTTGAATTTAAACTTTCAACTGTAATTTGTAATTTCCAAAGAACAAAAAGGTTGTACTTTATTTTTATTTTCTTTTAATAGCCCTGCAATATTGAGAAATTCATTTATAATTACTCTGTATTTCATACCTTCAATTTAGAGCAATTTTTCATTATTATATCGTCTATGTTGTTGGGAAATAAACTTTTAAAGTACAGAAATGACTGAGTTTTATGAGACACGAAACGGAAATAATAAAGACATAAAAATGAATTTTGAAATGAGCACGAAATTAATAGTTTAATTTAATAATAGAAAATTCAGCTATCGCTATGAGAAGTTCTTATTTTTTTTCTGACATTTACGTCATCTGAAAAAATCTACTCAAGTGATAATATTTATTATAATAACTTTTGGAAATCGTAAGCTATTCTCAACCCCCAAAACTAATTTTGATTTGATTAAACTGGTACTCTTCCAATTTGTAACATTCATTCGAAAATTATCAGTTCTCTCAATCCCTCAAACTTACAATTAATGGTGAATGTAAATCCCCGAGGGTTTTCGACTATTGTCTTTAAAACGTTATTTTAAATTAGAGGTATTTAAATTATTTAATTAGAAGTAAAATCGAAGGTATTTAGACTTACTGCGGCAGAGAAAACTGAATCTAAGCAAACAGAAAATTTATATTTCTAAATACAAGGTGGCCAGAAATAAAACACCCCTACTCTGACCTCCATGGATATCGAACTACTCAGTGTAAAGGCTCAAAATTTTGTACACATACTATTCAAAATATGGGGAAACGGATTTCACGAAAAAAAAATTAGTTCCTGAAATCACCGATAGGTGGCTCTGCACAACTGGAACTATGATCAAAAGACACAAATAATAATAAAAATTAAAATGTTTATGCGGAATGGAATGCTTCCATGCTTCCTTTTTAATTTTTCTGCCCCTTATGGAAAATAAAAATAGTAAAGAAGCTAGAACTCCCGTTGTAACTGCAATTTCATACTGTAACCAGAAAAATTTGCATAAAGCATGGTTAGAAGCCATGTTAAAAGGTGGGGAATGTCATTCTTATTAGTGATGGCTGTCACGCTGCCAGAACGCGCTTTGCTTGTGAAGTTGTTTTACGAGAATAAAGGAAATGCTCCAGCTGCACTTCGAGAGTTTCGCCGACTTAAGGATTTGCGTAAGGGACCATTGCTTCCACAAGCTCTCAGGAGAATGATCGCTCGATTCGAGGAAACTGGACATCTTGGAGTTCAGCCTGGTCGAGGACGCAAACCGGTTCGTTCAGATGTCGTTGAAGATGTTGCCACCGGTATTGTTGAACAGTCAATGGATAATGTTTTAGGCTGCAGTAGTGCACGTGCAGTGTCACGACACTTGGGTATTCCCTATAGCACAGTGTGGAGCGTACTCAGAAAAATGGTGCATTGTTTCCCGTACAAAATCCGCCCTAATCAACAATTGCTGGCCACAGACAGGGAGATGCGACTGACCTTTGCATTGACATTTCTTGCTAGAGTTGAAGTGGATGCATCGTGGCCGTGGCAGATTCTGTGGAGCGATGAGGCCCATTTCCACCTCAGTGGAACAGTGAACACCCATAACTGTCGCATATGGGACACGACAAACCCCCGTACCTTCCAAGAGATTCCACTCCACTCACCGAAAGTTACAGTCTGATGTGGATTCACAGCCACATTCATCCTTGGACCGTTCTTTTTCGAAGAGGTTACTTCCAATGGCCTTGAGACATGTACCGTGACGGCCAACAGGTACAAAAGGATGCTCGAAACATTTGTTGTACCCCATTTGCAGCAGCGCCAATGCCTTGACACCATTACTTTTATGCAAGATGGAGCACCTCCACACATTGGACTCCCTGTGCAACAGTTTCTTCGCCAACATTTCACCACTGACAGAATAATCAGTCGCGCGTTTCCGACAACTTGGCCATCTCGTTCACCGGATCTTAATCCGTGTGATTTTTGGCTTTGGGGACACTTAAAAAACCTTGTTTATCGAGAACGTCTGATAACCTTGGCAGATTTGAAAGAGAGTATCAGTCTGCATGTGAGAAGCATCTCAGATGACCAGTTACGATCCGCAGTTGAACAAGCTGTCCACAGACTTCACATTTTACATCTTCAGGAAGGGAACCATATTGAGCAGCATTCCCTGCATCGATAACGTCCTTGTTTCATGTATGCTTGGTACTTTCAAATAAAATGTGTTTAAAACGTGTTTTTGTGTCTTTTCAGCATACGTCCAGTGGTACAGCGCCACCTATCGGTGATTTCTGGAACTAAATTTTTTTTTCGTGTAATCCGTTTCCCCATTTTTTGAATAGTATGTCCACAAATTTTCAAGCCTTTACACTGAGTAGTTCGATATCCAGGGAGGTCAGAGTAGGGGTGTTTTATTTCTGGCCACCCGGTACATTGACGACAGTCATAAAGAGTTTTCTTGATGCAATGGCTAAAATTTTCTTACAGACCATTATTAATATGAAATAAAGTTAATATGAAAGATTTTTAGGCCCAATACAACATGCAAGCTGTAAGCTCTTATTTGTCTTCTAAACAACATATCATTCATTTGTTGCATTTTAAGTGGAAACATTTTACATTTAGTGATTATGTTGTCTCTCTTTACATAGCAGTTTTTAATCGAAGGTGTGTGAATTTGCACCCCCCCCCTTACGGTAAAAAAGGGCTGAGCAAGCAAATGTGATGCTTGACGTAGATAAGTAGTACTCTTGTCCCTGGTTGGAGCTACTGAAACAAGAGACGCTCACTCGGCTTAAATCGCTGACAGATCTGTCAGCGGGCGTACATATGTCACAACATAACTTTTTCTGTAGCAATTTGTTTCCAATTATTTAACTTCTTTTTAAATATTATAAACTTTGTTTTCAAGTTTCGTTACAGAGGCATTTTTAATGTATTACTATTTTAAAGATTTTTCTTAAATTTATGAAAACAGTGTAGATAATTTTCTATAAAATAAAATGTTTCATTTTTAGTTACTTTCCTTCTAGGAAGAGAAGTTTTCGGGTATGAAATTTGCCAAAATAATTGATGTTGTAAACCTACTCTTTTTACGAAATTTCGGTAATTTACTCTAAAATTATCGAATATAGACGAATTTGCAACAAAATTATTATTTCATTTCGATGTTTGAACAGGTATATTTTCTGTCATATATTTTTTAACATTTTCTAGACAGATGTTCTCCATAACTCTAGTTACACATCTTTATCAGTAGCAGTTTCCACAATGGAAAGTTTTAAAGCGCCATCTGTAATCGAAATTCTTAACTATCATCAGGAATCATTTTCAAATCCTCAGTATCAAAATTTTCATTCTCCTTTTTATTCCTCATCATTTAAAAGTAACGTGAAGTAGTGAACGAGAAAGTGTTGGTCAACGAAAATGCAGTGACACGGCAGAATCCAAAATAATGAGATCTTCAAATATCGTTCTAATATGTACAGATAAAAAAAATTTCATAATTTTATTTTATTTTTGGATATCAATAACGAAATTTTGAAGGCTCTCATATAGAATCTCTTATTGCAATTCATACATCATTAAAAGTTCAATATTCTTTGTTCTGAAAATTCAGCAATTGAGCTTGTTATTATATATTAAAAGGTTTTGAATAAGTTTTTAAATTTCAGTAGATAAATTTGCATATTCTATAAAATTCAAATCAGATATTTAATACATTTTCTTTCTTTACTATTGGTTTCTTCAAAATTAGGTTTGCTATAAAGATCAATTTATTTTTTAAAAAAACTCACAACTCTATAAATCTAAAGAATTATATAACCAATAATTAAAAATTAGCAGAAATGAAATGAATTTTGGATTGTCTCTTTTTCCCAAAATTTAGACATTTTATAAACTTACCTATAAAATTGCATAGCCAGTTTAGATTGTCTTCTTCAGTTTTCATTCTAATTCTCTTGAGAAATTCTACTATATCATTAATGTTTGAATGTTATAATTCGTTCTTCCCAAAATTAAACGGAATGAACTTTTTAAGAAAAGTGCTATAAGCCAAAACAGGATAAAAAGTCACTTGATGTTATGGCAACTGATGAAACTCTTTTTTACAAATAAAACAAAGGAAAAGTTTTATTTGTAAAAAAGAGTTTATTTGTAAAAAGACATGATCAAAATTACGTTTAAATTAACTTTAATAGCACTAATGAATAACATTCGATTACGTTTTTTTATCCTTATTTTAGCTGTATCAATTATGAAACTTTATTTTAAATAAATACACAATATTCTTCTTTTGTGTACTTGTTTTTAAAAATAAAGCCCCAATCTAAATTTAGCACCAGTTTCGTATATGTGTTTGGAGGGAGAGGCGATACACAATTGACTTCAACTGTATGCCACCGATTTTTTACTTTTGAAAATTTTCTTCATTAACTTGAACTATTTCAGTAGAAACAGATTTAGTCTTTGGCAGAAAAAATACTCATTGGTTATTTTCCAAATCTTCAGACATCGTTTTCTTTTAATAAAAAGAAGAATCAGTTTGTTTGTCAGGTTTTGAGAAGCCAAATTATGTACAAAAACGATATCGGAATCAAGGGAATGCAAATGGTATGCATTTTCTTTGTTGCTGATTATTTGTTAAGTGCCTTATTCATAAGTATAATATGTATTTTAACCATTACTATAATATGACTACGATGAGAAATTCCTACAGCTAAAAAAAATCCGTATATTCCTACAGATTAAAAAAAATATACTTTTTTCTAGATGCCGCAAAAAATTATATCTCTTCCAAGCTGCCTCATTTCTCAGAGAACGGATTGCATCAAAACTATTTAAAGGTGCGAGTAAAGGAATACGAATGAGAATGTTAGAAAAAATAATTTAATAAGCAATATAAAAAAAAATGTACGTCAATTTATACTTAGGTCAACAAAGGAAACGTTTTATTTTAGTTACTTTTTATTAAATAATTACCATGAATATAAGTAAATTATCACAAAAATTGATTTTTGCAAGAATGGAAATCGTATTCTTCACCTTCACGTGAAAAATAATGAAATCCTTTCATTTTACCGATTGGACTCTACCTGTTGATTTTCATTTTCCTTACAAACTGCTAAAACTCTATTTAAAGTATTAAAAAGCAATTAAATTTGATTATAAATTAAATTTTGAAAAATTGTATTAACATCAAGTGTCATCCGCTACAAGCTTTAAAACATGTAATTCAACTTGAGTGGATGAATTAAAAGTATTTTATAAACAATTGAAAATTTGTATATAAATATATATAAAATTCTCAGAAAATATGAGAATGCGTAAGAAGCGAGCAATGTGAAGTGTCTGCATTAAAATTAAATAAATTAATGTAATAAAGTTTTCCTGTTAGTCAATGTCGCCTAGCCGAACCTAAACATTACATATACAGCATATACAGTACATTGTAATATTGTATATAGCACACTAAATCTGAGACAGTTTCGTCAATTTTTTGTTTGTTTTAACCTGTTAAGCAAATAATATTTGGTTTATAAAGAAAGTCAAATTTTTTGGTACCGATGTTCCAGCATGAGTTTCTTTAATTAGATTTTACTTTTAATAGGCACCAATTTTCAGCTGAAAATTCATTATTTTTCGAAGCATCGGAAAGAAATTTGCAGTAATTGAGTCGTAAGACTGACGTGAAGTTATTTTACATATTAATGAGTGGAATTCCGATAAGCGGTTACATATAAATTGTAAAATACCAAAAAAAAGTTGATATTATTAATCAAATAGTTTTAATATTTTTATCGAAAGTGAAAACTGTCGAAGACAATTGTGTAGATTTTTCAGTTAATAATCGGGTGACATTTTGAGCTTTATAAGCATACCCAATAACAGGCTTCGTTTCAAGTACTAATCAAACATATATTTCAGTATATGTGTAACTGACATTTTTGAAAAGTTCGATTAAGTGCTTTAAAAACATGAGGCATTTGTTCGCGAATGATCTTTCTTATCCTATTGACCGGATACTATCATTTCTGTTTCCAATCATAACAAAATAGCTTGTAATACTAGTCAGAGAGGGAATTCCACTGATTTTTTTGAAAAGAAATTGTTTTTTATTGCATTAGAACAAAAAAATAGAAAAGAAATTGTTCTCACCTAATTTAAGGCTATCATGATGTTCATAAGTTAACAATCTATTTATTTTTTTACTACAGGATTTATATTTAAATACTCACGCTCGGGTTTGGTGATAAATCCGATGGGAAATACATTTCCAATCCTGTCAAATTTCTGGAGAAGTAAATGCAAAAACCAAACATTCAAGTATTTATGAAGAAGAAACAATTATAAAAGAAGGGTAGTAGAATTATTAATCGAATTGCTGCTACGCAAGAACCAATTAAATCTTGAGAAGAGGGACCGTTTCTTTATATATATATATATATATATATATATATATATATATATATATATAT
>JAOUZG010012691.1:8993774-9004742 GCA_026289955.1 Argiope argentata
TATATATATATATATATATATATATATATATATATATATATATATATGCTTCCATTGTTTTTGATTGGATATGATGACAAGGACATGTTCAATATGGACGGTACTTTTCATGTTTTTTCTCTTCAATAAAATGTCTTTAAAGCATCAAATAAAGTACTATTTTCTCCTTAGATAAGCTGAAAACTTAGTTTAATTGTGTCGGACTTGTTTATGTGTAATAGTAACTATCTTGTGATAATTATGAAAACAATTCAAAGTGACCAAATTTTCTCAAAACGGAGAATTGGTGACCGAGAGCGACTGCATTGGATATAAATCAAAAAGATCTGCAGGAGAACGTCTACTTATCAAATAATTCAAAACATCTCTGTTTCACTTCCCCGAAGCACCCATCAGGAAGACTGCTATTGTAAAAAAACAATTCTTTGTCAAAGAGACGTCACAGTTTAAGATGAACTAAATGATATAATTCCGAAAACAATTTGGAAAAACTTTTTTATTTGAAGAATTGGTCACTTGTTACTCACTGCCACGGGAGTAAAATATATTCATCATTTGATGAATCCAACAACTGTAAATCTTTGTTATATAATTATTTCGATTAAAAGACTCATTTTCTATAAGAAATGCTTAACACCACAAATGACCATAAGAAAATTAAGTTACAAAAATCCAACTTAGATTGGAATTTGCATGAAATAACAAAGGACAATTTTAGACAAAACTTAAATTGGTCTTAATAATACAATTAACAGTCGAAAAATAGAAAACAAACTTCCGATCACAATATGTAATTATTTCAATAACATTCAAATACTAGTTAAAAAACAGATCAGGTTATCTAATGTTTATATTATTTTTATGGAGTGCATGCAGAATCAATTAAATGAAAAAGGTGGAATTGGAACAGGTAATAAAAGAACTTTCTAGAATGAGGATAATATGGGCTGAATTAAGATAAAAATTTAAAAATAAATTGGGATTTAAATTACATTTTAAAATATCATTACACATACATGTATAAACAGAGCCATATTTCCTTTTAAATAAAATAGAACTGTAAAATTAAAACCATCACAGTAATAGGGGTTGGGCCTTTCCCCATAAAATGGAAAACCATTCTAAATAGGACGATAATTTAAAGCTCTGGAAAAAAGCAAACAAAAACTTTCGTGGATAATTTAAATAGTTATATGCAACAATTTTCTTTTTCAATGAAGATTCAAACGTTAATTAAACCAGTTTTAATGCGCCCAATTTTTTTTTTTTTTTTTTTTTTTTTTTTTTGGCTAATGCTAAACCTAGCTTCAACAGCGACTCGACATAAAAACGATGAATTAAAGAATTATAATTCCTTTAAAATTATGATTGCAATACTATAGTAAATAAAAAAAGAATTTTTTGGATAAGTATATAGAATATAAAAGTAAGGCAAATAATAAACTTGTTAATAGATGCAAGACATTCAACACGGCCTAAATAGGTAGCATCCATTATAAACTTGATGAACGAAAGTGATTCTTCAGAATTGAAGGAACTTCCGAAATATAGCACTGACGGTATACCATGCTCGAAATTTCGATTCCTTAAATGTAAACATACATCTTTCGCAACCTAGCGGGTGGACAAAAACACGGATGATCTCTGTTTCAGTCTATCCGTGAGTTTGACTTTCCTTAACTGTCAACAATGTTTCATTCTACTTGTGAAAAAAAATATCAGCGAAATATGTTTCATAAATATTACTGATTTTTTTTTAAAAAATCTTATCTAACAATAAATTTTCTAGTCCTTTTCCTATCTCCCGGAATTCCCAGACAGTTCTTGGGCAGCTGGCCACCCAGATTCCCAATGCCTATCGGTATGAAAAAATGCGAAAAAATAGGAACATATTCCAATGCTTTACAACTTTCTGGTAGTTTTTTTATTAATTATTTTATTTTTGAAATTCCATATTAAGCGACCCTGGACTCTAAGAGAAGTATTAAAGCTTTTAGAAGAAATATGTACTTTATGAAAATGCTTAATAAAAAAATTAAGTGTAAGTAATGAGGAAAGGAATAAAACATTTCTTTTTCTCTTGTACATTTATTTACGCATTTCCGACAGCAATAAATACAATTGTTATAAAGGTATGTAAACACATACTATTGTAAATATAGCTTCATCCATAGGAGATGCTTGTATAATTTCTCACAACTTATAAGCTGCCAGAATTTCTCATAAAACTTAAGAGCTAAAAAAAACCTGTAAAACTGAAGAGGGGTATAACAATTTGTTTGGAAAAGGAGTTTTTCGTTTAAACAAGGAAACTCATTATTTGAAGTGTATCCACAAAGCTCAGAACCAAATTGAAAGCATCAGGCTATATTGTGTACCACTCTAAAATCATTTCTGAATATATGTTAACTGCAAAAAACTAATTTGTTAGAAAATTAAATGGAGTGCTCCAAATTGATTCTAGAGCTTAATGGAAGAATATGAAAAATTATGAAAAACTAGTAGGTGAATCAAATGTTAATAAATATGAGGCAATGAGGAATGCATCAAACTGAAATTTATGGAGCAAAAATATACATTCCGTTGGAACTATAAAGTACCAACCATTCATATAGTATGAATCACAGATGTATATTAATACAGAGTGTAACCAAGATCAAAATTAATAATAGATAAGAAATTTTTCTTTCTACATACAATTCATACAAAGCCAATAGTTACTATGTACAAAAAATATATTAGTTGCTATAATCAGATTAATAAAAGATGAACAATGAGATTTTCAAATTTTTAAATAGAAAAACTTTTAATACACTAGAAACATATTGCATTTTTATGAAGTATCAGCTTCAGCTTCATCAACAATAACAATATTTAAATTTCAATGTTTAAAAAATGACAATTTTTATTTTAGCATCACTATACACAACAAAAATTATTGTTGCTAATTCATTCTTAATTTACATTCAAGTCAAAATTAAATATTTTTTAAAGACAAGGAAAAACACTGTCACAAACAAAGTCATCAATAAATATCAGTCAAATAAAAATTTATCAAAAAATACTTATTTACAATAAATAAATAAATAAGGGGACAGCTTTTACCACAAATCTCACAGGAAGTTCGCTTGTGATAAAGCTTTGAAAATTTTTTGAACACAAAGCAGAATGTTCACATGTTATAGATTTGAAATATTTTTTAGCATTGAAAGTGAATATGAATACTTCTCATCACATGGATGAAGCCCACAGCAGCTATAAATGCAAACTGTAAATATAAGAACTGAAAAAATTTAAGTACAAAAAAGTATTTTTGGAACAATTAGCGTGCAAATTTAATTCACACAAGTCAAGTCCAATTCCTGTATCAGTCAATGTATAAATAGTGGTTTGGGCAAATAATTTTTAGAATGCAAGTAATGCATAACTTACTATATAGAATCCTTGTATATAATTTTAATCTCAAAACTAAAGCTCCCTAAATTTTGCTTTACAATTAAAAATATGCTTCCCATCTATTTAGATATCAGTTACAACCTGCATTCTGCATCCTTTAGATCTAATGAAAGTGGATTCTTAAGCATTATAATCACAGATCCAAAGTTAGTAGTAAAAAGTTTAATTTGTCTCCATATTTTCAGAATGTCCTGCATTGCTACCCTTTTCACCTGATTGTTGTGCTGGTTTATCAGCCTTCTCTGATGTATTGTTAGTGTCTGGCATTTCACTATCAGTCTGTGGTTGCCCATTTACATTTTTATCTTCAGGAGGTGGTTCTACTTTAGGCTTTGGTTTATTTAAGATTGGGTAAGTTTGCCTTTCCAAATCCTGGAAGGAGAAAAATAGTAAAAAATTATGCAATCGCAACAAGGGGAAAAGATAATTAAAAAATAATCGAATACATCAATACTTCTTTTCTGTGTTTTGTATACCTTAATCAAGGAAATGAACATACTTTGCATTTAATTTCAGACATTTTCTTTTCTTAACTTACCCTTTATGTGAAGAAATCACTGTCTTACTTTTTATTCACCGTCAGAAATTTCTTCAACCCTGCTCCTCAGAAAAACGTGTTAATATTTATTGGCCAGATATTCTTATTTCTTCGATAATGTTTAGACTTATTTTTGAAAGCTTTCAATCGTTCAGTATACCCACTTATTAGAGTCCACAATGAATATACACATTTCTGGATTATTGCAAAGAAAGTTAAAAACTTATTACAAAAATTACAAGCTATAAAAAGCATTTAGTAATTCGCTTATTTTAGTATAGAAATATAATATAAAAATTGCTACAAAAAAATGTGATCACTTGCAGAAAAGAAGCTTATCATTTATAAAGAATTTATCATTTCTAAGAATGCAAACTTATCCTTGAAGAGCTACAATTCTTCCTTTACCAAAACAAGTAAAAGAAGGAAGAAGTCAAGTCATGAACAGGGATATATTTTCTTCCATTATCGGTATTTACATAAACAATAAGATATGAATTTACACTGATCTTTCACAGCACAGAAAATACATTCATACAATTTGATAACCTGGGGTTTGAAAAAAATGTATTCTTTTACTTCAACAGGGAAAAATGGAAGAATTTAATTTTTTTTAGAAAAAAATGCAATTTTAAGGTCCTTATAAACAGACCATTAAGAATAAGCAATTTACAAAAACTTAGTTTTAAAAAATTTCCAAAACCTCTTAGCATCTAATTAAATTCAAGAACATTTATCAGAAGAATGGAACTAAGAAAATTTCAAATTACTTAGTCAAAAGTATTGAAATTTTTTATTCTATATGCTAATTGAATATACTAACCTCTTTTTCTTTCATTATTTGTGATACAGTAACAGGAGGATTTTGATGAGGTTGCAAATTAGCCAAAGAATGTAGATATTGTCCATGCCACTGTTCCTTCTGTTCCCATATACTCTTGACCTACAAAAATTATATCGTCGTGAAAAGGAAGTACTTTTATTTCTAGATATGACACAAGCTTGAAATAAAATTTAAAAAAATATAAACTTAATAAAATAACGGATTGTGAAGGAAAAAAAAACACAGGAAGTAAAATAAGCATGATTAATTTAACAAGATGATTAAAGAAAGTTTTTGCAATAATAAAATTATTGTAGAATAATTGCAGAACAGAAAATGAAATTATCTTAAACAATGATGAAATTTAAATACAAAAATGATGAAATCCCAGTTTTTGTGGAATTGTATCGTGTCTTCAACTGATTGGTAAGCAATTTCCAAATGCTGAACTAACAAATTGTTTAAATATTGCTTTCCATAAGCAAGAAGTATCCTACTTTTTAAATCTTTAAAAGTTGACTATTATGAATTCTCACTCTTTCTTATTTCTGCTATTTTTGCAATCTGCAACGAAATTTGCAAACAAATTTCAAAAGTACTCATAGTTTTAATCACCTAATCATTGAAAATCTTATATTTAAATAATTAAATAAATTGAAATTTGTGGAATGCATAAAGAGTTTCCATTTATAAAATAGATCATCTTAATACTTTCCCCTCCATTTGTCTTGCAAAAGTTTCTTCGTCTGACGCCAGCAGCACTAATTAGGATTACATCACTTGTCACCAACAACTTTTGAGTTATCGGAGGATTATAAATTGTCAAGTTTTATTATTACTTTTCCTACCTTAAATAGTCCAATTTACATATTATTTTAGTCATTTAAGAATCATTAATACTTTCAGAAACAGTAATAATACCTTCATCATATCTTCTTTTTCAATATGAGCATATGTTTCTTCTTTTGCTTCATATGACTGTATTGCCTTATGAACCATTTGCAAAGAAGAACCTAGAGCATTCATTGCTCCTGGTCTCTGTTCCCACTCTGAGTACCTGAACATAATAGGATCCCCATGTTTCTGTAATAAAAAAGTTAAATTAGTTAGTGGTGATCCATTTCAGAATCATTAAGATTAAAATTTGGATAAATGAACATACTTTTAATTTATTTAGCCTTTCTACATATACACTTTTCTGTTGATCTTCACCTTCATCATACAACCAATTTTCCGTTTCATCCAGATACTGTCTGATGGCATCCCTCTCCTATAAAATAAAGCAGTATTATTAATATTAATAACTACAAATACTTAACAAGATGTGAGTAATTATAAGTAATTAAATAGAATTGAATTTAAAATGTCCACTAGCATATTCCTCCAATTTCGATTTAATTTGGAATTCTATCAATACAGTAACATCTCATTTTCTGAAATCTGATAACAGCATTTATTGAACAATTGAAAAAATTCCATATTAGATGCAGGTCCCTTGTAAGCTTTCAACAGACTACTTTTGGTCTCAAACGTTTATTAAATAATCACAATTGTTGTTCTTGTGTTCTGCTTTACAACAGAAGGAGAGATGCAATAGCTTCTGAGGGCATGGACCACTGAGCACCCGAAGGCAAAAGTCTGACTACTAGCTCGTCACTAACCTTTTTTTTAAAAAAAATGAACAGATCATAATTAAGATCTGAAACAAAGAACGATCCCCTCTGACCCAGTACTCCTAGCCGTATTACTCTCCACATAGAGAACTTTTTGACCAAGACAGATTTAAAGTCCACCACATATGGAGAATCTTCAGCTGGCAGGTTCGAACTTGCAGCCCAAGGGATGCATATTCAATGCGCAAGGCATAAATACCAGTCATTGTGGTCCTTACTCAAACTAAATAAGGGTTCTAAAAACAACAACTATATGGAACGTAAATACGCAATTGCATAGTATATAATTAAATCGTTCAGATTTTACTAAAATACAAATATCGAAAAATGGCAACTATTCATAATAATTCAACTAACAAATTTTATCATGCAGATACATAAAAAGACACCCCTACTACATATGTCACCAAATCGTAATATAATAAAATTACAATGTGAAAAAAAGAATCTGCGAGAAGTTTTAAAAAACAAAGACCAAGCCACACCATGACACTCAAAAATTTATAGCATTACATACAGAAATTGTCCAGACGAAAAAGACAAATCATAATTGTAATTATCACAGGGATCAATCCTTAAATAGAAAATTAATATATTATCTGATTATAAACTTAACTATTAACACATGGAAATCAATGCCGTGATGTTCAATTTGTTTTGAATATGAATTACATGTACTTTACAGCGATAAAAAAAAAGGAACAGCCAAATAAATTAAACATACATCGAATTTTCTTATAATTAACCAAAAGATGATTTGCCTTCAACTGCTATTCAAAAGAATATTTAGTCTGAGAATTCTAAGCCATCTCAACTAGTTAAAAATTAAATCAAAATATGTATAAGTTGCTTCCTATTTAATAGGAAAATTGCTTCTCTATCGAATGATATACTTGAGATCATTCAATCAAATGCATAAAAAACAATAAGACAAATTTAAAATTTGCAAGTGAGCACAATTAATTCTTGTGAATTTAATTAGCATAGTTAACACTTTGTGAATTCTTATTTCAATTGCATCTTGTTTATTACAACATAGATGGTAATATTTCAAGACTGTTTATCATATTATAAAAACAATTATGTTCCTTGGATCCAAAATGATTTATTTAAGATACAAAATTAAAACCTTGAAATCAATGATACAGAATATATCTTGGTAATAATTATGAATAAACAGTATATATCCAAATAATATTAAAATTTATTTTTACATACCTGATCAGTAACAAATTTTTCCAACTCAGCTCCAAGTTTTCCTCTGAATTCATACACATACTCTTCAACTGCATTCTTGGCATCTGCTTTTTCTTTTTCCATTTTGTCCTGCTGGATCATTTTACTCTATAAAAATAAAACCATGATATTAGAACATTTTACTCATTTTATATCATTAACAAAAAAAAGTAATACATTCTTTTAAAACTATGTAACTAACTATTGGCAATTCTTATCTTGCAAAAATCAACTTTCATATCTCATAACATATTCTTCTAACTTGATTTAAAGATTTTGTGGAAATAGGTAGAGATAGCAATACTATTCCAATTCAGTGACACTGTATACAATTACAAATAAATGCCAAAATAGAGAATCCAACAAACCCTAAAATTCATGGAGGAATACAATTTTGTCTGCAAAAAAAAATTAAAAAAAACTGTGATTCACTCTAAATTATGTTAAGATGAATCAACAAAACGAAATCTTCAAAGCATGCAAAGTTAAGTGGGAGGGGAATCTACTAATTTTCAATATCATAAAACTCCATTAGATGCATGCAAGAAAGTTTGAAATAGTTCTATTGGGATATCTTCTATTGACCAAATTCGACACCAAGAGAATATCGCTTCCTGAATATGGGAATCAACTTCAGTCTTTGGAGTCAATTTTTTAAAAATCCAATTTTATAAACAATTAAAATAAACATTTCTATTTCAATATGTTGTTATTTCTGATATATGATGTCAAGAAATCTGGATATAAATGTTAAAGTCTGATTGCCATATGAAATGTTTCTTTTTAAACTGCTTTTGTGATATAAAATACAAAAAACAAAAATTGGCTAACCCTTTAAAAATATCTAGCTTAAAGTTGAATGTCAATACATTAAAATGTAAAGGCACGCTTCTATACTAAATTTTACTACATGACTTCTTGTAAGATATTTTCAATTCCTTTGATCAAAAAAATGAAATTAAAGGGACAAAATGAAATTAAAGGGACAAAACTCAAATTTTCATATTAATTAACCAAAATAATTATAAAATAATGACATACCTCCGTCTCAATTAAAATGTTTAAGGTGTCTTTTGGTAAACTTGGAACTTCAGATTTAATGGGGAGATCTATATATTTCACCTGGTTTTTAGATTTCTTTTGCTCAGGTTCCTTTTTATCATTATCCTGTAAAAAAAAAATGTTATGATGATGCACACACAAGACAGTTCATGTGAGTCTCAAAATTATCATTCGTTTTCTAATTTTCTGTCTAAAAATTACAGAATCAAAATATCAGTTACGAAAAATTCTACGATATAAAAGCAAAAACTGTATTATACAGCAATGAAAGTAAAACAAAAAGTAATTACCTGTTTCTCAGATGATTTCCCATCATTCATTTCTTCTGAATTAATATCTCCATTAGGTGGAGCAGCATTATCAGACTCCATTGCATCTTCCGATTTTTTGTTTTCAGGAACACTATTGGAAGCTTCTGATGTCTGTGCATTTTCTTGTTCATTCGTAGCAGCAGTTATTTTTTCAACCATAGTGGCTGATGAAATCGAGAAAATGCCATGTATGTTGATGCGTGCCTTAACTTTAACTTTAGAACTTTCTCCTTCAGGAGTTGGAGTGACATTCATCACAGTGAAAGTACCTGTCAATAGCAAAATTCACACGAATTAATCATTACATTTAAATCATTATTCATAATAAATTATTTCTTAAAAAAAATACAATTACACACTTCATGCATTCTATTCAGCATTGATAAATTTTCTGAATATAACCAATCCAAGTTAAATATAACTGCATATTTTAGAGTTAGAAGTTAAACATAACTGCATATTTAAAAATTAATCAGCTTAAACTCATAGCTTAGATGAATAATTTACAAATTTAACATCACTTAAATAATTACTCCTTTAAATGATTTTGCGCATTTGTCTTTTATAGAGAATATTTTTAGGCTAAATAACTGAAAAATTTCAAAATGAGATATTATAATACCACAGAAAATGACATTTTTGATAAAATCTATATGGACTCCAGAAGAAATGTTGAGACAACTTTTAAAACTACCCATATATTACAAAAGACTAATGTTATATTTGAAAACACTAAATATCCTAAAAGATTCTGTTCAACAAATTGTACACAAATTGATTAAAATAAGCATTATACAAAAAGCTTTTATACTCTATTCTTTGTCGGAAAATAAAATGTCAAACCCTAATAAAAGGCTACAATAACCAGCTCATTCATAGTGTTTCATATTCAATGCCACTTTTTTTAGAATGATTACAAATTTTCTAAGGAGAAATTTCATGGATTTTTTTTATACATGGCTTATGAACAATTTAAAACATTAAGTAAAATATTTTTACTCAAATACCTGTAATAAATAATTAAACCTTTTAAGGAACTCTGTGTTAGAGATTCAGTTCTCCAAGCTGAAAGGTTGAATCAAGTATAAGGAACGTGGCTTAAAATTCTTCTATTTCACAGAGATAAACTTAAAGTCATTGAACTAATTTAACCCTTTGAAATCTAGTTGTTTTAAAATCTAAAATGATCGAGAAAAGACAATAGACAAATCCATTAACTATGACTTTTCTATATCATTAAAAATAGGTGAAAAAAACTTCCTAAATGATAAACTGTTCAAATGCTAATCGAGAATTTACAGATTAACTTTATAAGTTACCAAATTGCAAACTAAACGTAAATTTATTGAAACCATTTTGAGATTACTACCCAAATTTTATCTATCTCCTAATGAAATTTAAAAAAAGGTCAAGACAGGAGAAAATATTTTATATGACATAGTTAGGATTATTTAGAATTCTACTATTATTTGCCTAAATTATAGAATAGCAGTTTAACCAATTACAGGAAAAAAAATCCAATTGAATTTTATAGGGAATAAAAATTAAAAATTTAACATTACCTATTTTGGGGGCACCAACAGATCCTGTTTTGTCCGAGTACAAAACATCTAAAGTGAAAGGCTCGGTTCTAAAGAAGGTGAGTAGTCGAGTGTAAGGAGCTGCATGGAATGCTGGGAAAATTTCCGTTTCACTGAAAATAAGTAATTTAATGAATACTCTTTCCATAAATAATGTTCTGAAAATGGAAATTTTAGAAGTATTGAAAGGAACTTTAAAGATATACCACTCAAATATAAACTGCATACAATAGTAACCCAATCAAGGGACCTTTTTAAACTAAGAGGACAAATAAGTTTAATAAAAAAA
>JAOUZG010012691.1:9004842-9023036 GCA_026289955.1 Argiope argentata
TTGTTTATGGATTAGGAAATGCAAATTGACAAAACAAAAGAAATGAAATCATTTTAACTCTGGAAGAAAAATTAACTATCCTATAAAAAGGACATTAGTACTAACAAAATAATTTACATCGATAATTTTTATTCAAATTTCCAAAAATGTCAAACTATTTATCTGAGTAAACTAATCAAATCATACCTTTCTTCTTCAGTTTTTACTGCTTTATATACAATTTTGATTGGATATGGCTGGATGTCAGTGATTGAGAAGTCCCTTACTTTAAATGTAGGGGAAAGCATAGCACACTGAAACAAAAACAAAAAAATCAGTCTTAAAAACAAATTGATGCACATAAATTTACAAGCAACTGAATTTCACAAATAATTGAAGCATTAAATATTTTACAAAAGCTAAATGCTACAGATAAAGCTCCTCTCTGAAGATGTATAGAATTTCTCCAACATAATTAAACAAGAACTCAAAAACACGCTAGGTACTGCTTTAAAACCTTAATGCTTAAAATCTAATGAAACTGCAGAATTTTATTACAAGGTAAGTTGTGTTTATGAAAATACTGAAGTCATAACTTGTATAAAAGCACAAATGAAAAACAGCACTCCTAAAATAAAGTGTGCATAGTATAAAAAGTACTCTATAATTTATACACTTCCAGTAAAAATTCTGAACCCTAATTAATTCTGCATAACTTTTTTTAAAATTAATATGCAGAAGAGAAATTCGGGGGGCAAAAAATTATATTATTCTTCATTTCATAGGGTGGGAAAGAGGGAGGGAGGACAATGAAATACATGATTACAAAATATCTTGATAAATTATTTATAATAAAGTCATTAAAAATTGATTACTTAAACAAAGTTTCTTTTTTAAAACTTACTAAATAATGACAATATAATTACAATAGTATATCTTGATTTGCTAATTTAAAATTTCACATAATTTAAATAGAATTAAACTGAAACAACATTAAGTACTGCAGCAGCTTAAGTACTTCATTAATCATAACTGCCAGCATCTGAGAAAGTTTATATAATACTACTGTATTCCTTTAATACATACATCACAATGATTCAAATGTTTTCAACAAACTAAAATTTAAATAAAAAAAATCTCAGAACATAAAAATGAGTTTAGTTTGGAGGAGAACACTTTATACAATATAGATACAGTCCTTGCAAAAACCGTCCTCCACTTAATAGAAAATCCTCCAGTCTCTCCATTCCTTGAAATTATTCAAAACTCAATTCAAGAAAATGTTTTCTTTTATAGTGCTTCATTTTTTTTTTCTCTGTGCAAAACTTGAACAATATAATAGTAGTGGATTCATCACTCTTCTGGAAATTTTAACTATAAACAATATGGCAAACAATAGCATGATCTTAGAATAGAATGTTGAATCCATTTCCAGCCAATTTTATTGCTAACTTGTTTTGCATAAAAAGATCTCAATATGTTATGTGATTATGCTACTTACAGTTTTCGAATTTTTAAACCAGAGTCCAATGGATCTATGATAATATTAGTGCAAATTACAGCAATGCCTCGTTTATTATGAATTTTTGAAGTTTCCAACAATTTATAATGTACTTTGTATTATATTTACCTGATAAGCTACATATTTTATATTTGCATTTTCATATATAAACAAGTAATTGATTCTAAATTAGCATAAAGATGAGCAGTAACATAACAGAAAGTAACACAACCAATTTTTTTAATAAGAAAGTCCAGAAACAGCGCTATTGTTAAATATAGAAATTAAATAGTTATAAAATATTTCTGATGTTAACGCGAATTTCACTACATCAATTTGATAAGATATTTAGCAATAAGAAAAATCTTTGGAAGAAAATCAGCTGAAGAATACCTGCTTTCCTAGGTAAAAGTGCTGATCATTTAGTTTTATGCTACCAATTATCACTCAGACAATTCAAGAATAATCTGGTGCATTTATATATTGACAGTGCTAACTATTGTTGGATGTATATCCCAAAAATTAGCTTAAGTGAAAATAAATTTAAAAATACATACATATGATTAATCAAGTTATTGCTAACATTTGAAATATTAAAGAAAAGAAAAAGCACATATTTACTAGAGTGAAAAAACTTACTTGTAATGCACATCCTCTCGCAACAGCTTCATCTTGATTTAATGTAGTACTAGGTTCTTTACCAAATACTTTCTGTATTAAGGATTTAAATGCGGGTATCCTAGAAGATCCACCAACAACTTGAACAGAATCAATATCTTCTGTTTTAAGGCCTGAAAATTCCGAAATTTTTTACAAAGAACATTTAAACACATCAGTACATAAATTAAAGCAACACACTTGAAACTGTAAACATCAAAAGAGAAACTGTACCTGTATCGCGAAGCAGCTTAACTAGAGTATACTCTATAAGTTGCAACAGATTAGCAGATAATTTTTCAAAAGTTTCCCTGCAAATAAATTTTAAATTCATGTAAAAATGATGAAATGGGAGGAGAAAATAGACAATATTGGGGGGGGGGGGGTCATGTTCTGAAAAATTTACACTAAAAACTGTTCATTTCAATTAAATGTTAACTTTAAATTAAGAGCAAATTGAACAGAATCAATATATGTTACTAACATTAAAGATTCAAATAATTGATAAATTCGACAAAAATGGGTTTACAAAATTATTTTCACAAGCCATTTAGAGAAAAAAATTATGCTTATGATACAAAAAAAAAACAATAATCAATTATGCATTAATTCAGAAAACTTAATTTATTAATACTAGATATTGCCGACAGATTTCTATCAGAAAAAAATTAAATTTAACAAATTTTGACATTTAAGGAAACTATAATTAAATAATTTCTATGTCATAATAATTTTTTAATGTGTACAATTAAATAAAATTTACACAAAAAAATTAACTTGCTCCCCTAATTTTTAAAATACTCAACTTAAATTTTAACATTAAAATTACAAAAATCTGTCAGCATTATTTTGTATTGATAAATTAATACACAAACTTTTATTTTAACGATATTTTTATAAAAATCTAATTAAATAAAACATTTCCTATTCATATAAATATTTATATGAATAGATATAATAACCAT
Source organism: Argiope argentata (assembly GCA_026289955.1). Lineage (NCBI taxonomy): Eukaryota > Metazoa > Arthropoda > Arachnida > Araneae > Araneidae > Argiope > Argiope argentata. The sequence goes on from JAOUZG010012691.1 coordinate 9,007,945, forward strand.
AGAAACAAGAACATTATTATTACAGATAACTAAATAGGTAAGTCAAGTAACATTATTACAGCTAATTTTACATAATAAAAAAAATTCTCGGAGGCAATTTAAGATTCTAAATCTTAAACCCCCCCCCCATCTTTCCCTGGATGTTATTGCACTTCCCTACGAGTGAAAAATCTATTTTTTATTGGCTTTTCATGACATTCCTTTAAATTCTACAATTAATGGTATATAGAGGTTGTTGAATAGATTCAAGGGAAAGTAAGTAGTATTAATTATCTATAAAAGATAACTTACAACTGCTAACTTGTCACTTTCCACTTTATGTTCATTAACAGATTTTTGTATCAGGTTTCTTAACTAGAATTGAATCGCAAACATATGTTTTGGTACAAACTAGGAATTTGCTTCTATCATTCTAAAAAATGCTTTTACAAAGGAGAGGGCTAAGAATTTATTGATAGAATGCAAGTGGCTAGTATTTTTCTGAAGCTTTAAAAGAGTATGAAAGCCACTAAAAGTCCCTTTTGTAGTCATTCAAAAGATCGTCCAAAGCAACATATTAACGAGAACTTTGACTGAATGTGTAATGAGACTTCATGGTAATCATCAAGCAGTTAAACAACAAAAATATCTTTCATATATGCTTTTAGAACAATTTCTCCCATCTCTAATGTAGGCATAATACTGTATTCTTTTTCATCGATTGGAGCTAATCTGCGTAGTCTTTAAGAGTTGAACTTAAAGTTACCAGGCAAAACTAATATAAATTATTCTCTATTTAGATCATTAAATGTAAAGAGCAAACATTTTTTTTTATTTGCAACCAGTTTGATATTTTGAACTTTGCTATTTCAGAATAAATATTTCAATGTATGCCGGTGCTCATTGCTGCAAAAAGGAAAAAAAAAAGTTCATTAGGCATTTTTTTAAAAATGAGTTAAAAACTTCTGTATTCCTTCACCGAATGCTTTCCTTTCGCCTGTTTTCATTTTTCATATATCCAGTAACCAAAGAATGACTGTTTTCGATTTATCGTACTCATCAGAAGCGGGAAAAAATAGGAATATCTTCTTTGTACTTCGAGAAATTTTAAGGACTTTTCATAAGCCAGACACCCTATTATCTGTACTACTGTTATAAATGTGAAAGTTTGGATGGATGATGCGAGTCAATCACGCCTGTACAGCCCAACGAAATTGGATGAAATTTAGCACAGAAATAGATTATAGTCTACAGAAGAACATAGGCTAATATTTATTCCGGTTAATAGAGTGGTTAATTTTTCATTAATTAAAAACTAACTTTCCCACTAAAAATCTTCACCGCTAAATCAGAAAAAGATACGGTATTTTTTTTTCACTCGAACATGGCGAGACTTAACATATTTCCGACCGATTATTTCAAATGATTCTGTTTATTTTCTTAGTGTTTCATGCTTTGAAAACCAAACATTGTTAATTAATCGATCTTTCGGATTCATTATGATGTCGTTTTGAATTAAAATAAACCATAATAAAGTAAATTAAAAATTTCCGATCTATATGGCGTACCCCAACATATGTGGAAAAAATCACGCATTGCGTTTTCAATTGGCGCTGAAATTCACGCATGCGCATTGATGTTTTGTTTTATTTCAGAGCAATTATTTTTTTCTGAATAAAATCGTCTGCTTACGAATTTCATCAGAACAGAAAATATAAAATATCTGCTCGAACTTTTTGAATCGCTTGTCGTTATTTCAACGTTTTTCATTTTAATACTATCTTATCCAGAGAAAAATATATCCTCTGTGATCTTACCATTCTAATGAAATTCTTTGTGATTTATTGTTCTTTTCTTGGATTTCTCGTTAGAAAGAAGTTTTCACCACTAAAAAGTTCAGCTGTTTTTTAAGGAAATTATTAAATTGCTTCCTGCTCATAAAAAAAATTAAACCGAGTAATTATTCTTTCCTATTTCTTAAGAAAAGCATCAGTCTGTAGTAGTGAAGCTTATAAAAACAGATGTATTCATTTTTTTTTCTACCGTTATTCTTGTGTTAAATAATTTGATCTTTCCTGTTAATTTCTTTTGATTTTTCCCCCTAAAGTACATATTCCATTAGCGTAATTTCATTATTTTCACTTATATTCTTCATGAAAGCGGTTCCAATGTAATCACTGTCCTTTACAGCAGTTCCACTGCAGTTACTGTCCTGTAAAACTTAAGATTCAAAAACTATGAACTTATAATTTAGTTATTATAATTTTTTGAACAATTTCATTTAACACATCAAAGAAATAAGAACAACATCATCTACAAAATGCAAAGAATTAAATATGAAAGAAAAGAAAATGAAAAAATTTAATATTCAATTTACCTTTTCATTCTTCCACTAACATCTTTATCTTCCATAAAGCATTCAATATTTATAGGAAGTTCCAAAGAATTTGCACTCATTTGTTTCTTCAATTTTTCACATTCTTGTAACAACCGAATTACAGCTCTTCTATTACTAAGAATATCAAGCTTATATCTTTGGTTAAAATCTTCAACAAAATGCCTCACTAGAGTATTATCGAAATCTCTCCCACCAAGATTCCGATTCCATGCACTGCCTAAAATCTGAAAGAATACAAAAAAACATAGAATCTGGTAATCTTGTAACATAACATTACTTAATTACAAATTATAAGATAACAATGTAACATACCTTTAATTTCCCTTTGGTGAAGGCACATGCTGTTGCTTGTAGTGAGGAATTTCCTAAATCAACAAACACTACATTCTTAGGTTTATCCTCAGGGAGGTCCTGCTTATAGAAGCCATATGCCAAAGCCACTGAAAATTTACAATGATTTTAATTAATTTACAATAAACTGAAAATCGAACACTAATGAGAACTCAAACTATTTTTATATGCATTTTAAACATTTCATCCTATAAGTTAATTATAAAGTGCTATTGCTAGTACATTAGAGGAAATGACATGCTAGAGAATATGAAAGAAATTGAATTTTTTATGAATGAATTTAAGTAGATAAAAACAACATCTAAAAATTATTTAACAACTTGAATATAATTTTGTTGTATCACAGAATAAAATAATTCTTTTTTGCAGTTATGAAATAATATTATATATATATATATATTTATGTAGTATCAAATTATGTTTTGTCAAAAATATTTGCTATTCCTTATTTAAAAAAGTTTTATTTCAATAATCACACAATTTCAATTTATTATCTCTCTTTTTCTAATATCTCTCGCTTATTCTAGTACATAATCAGATAACTCCTACGGTGAAACACAACCAAAAAAATTTAGCACAAAAAAAAAAAGGAAGAATGAAAGAAAGCTATACTCTATTTCAACCTAACTTGGCAATATTGTAGGAACCACTCCCGTTTATGGCCTACTGGTGTTATTTTTTTCGGCCAAGAAGTTGCCAATGATGGGTGTTTGTTTATGATGTTGTGATTCTTAACCGGGATTTGTAAGGCCAGGTTAGGCTTAGTCATAGGAGTGACAAAATACACAAGACTGGCGATATTCCCCCACCATTAAAATATTAGGATAAAGCTCCAAATGAAATGATTTATTAACTGTTCAGTGTAATGAAATTTACTGGGCTTTTGGAGCCATGATGCTTAATCCTAGGACTGATAAAATACACGAAACTCAGGGGATCTCCCGTGACCCTCCCCCTTCATGTTTTATTTTTTAGAATAAACATCTAAATGAAATTATTTCTATATTTAAGATGAGACCAGAAAGTAACAGCTAGATTGAACAACGTAAGATACAAACAGTAATATATTTTTATTTTAAAATCGTTTTATAAAAGTTAATAGCTGTATACAAGAGATGCTCCTTATAAAATAAATGCAGATTCATTAGTACTTTTGTCATTTTATTATTTTTTTTTAATTCGGCTTTGCACAATGATTTTCTTTACTGAATAGACACTACTTATCAGACTTTAATGGAGTACTCCTCCCAAGGAATGTCTCTGATAATTTTTAAGAATTTGTTTAAAACATTAATTTTTTAATCTCTACATGATCTTTCAAAGAGAAACATTGGAAAGTAAAACTGGAAGTTGCCTTGACGATTATACACTGTTAATGTATTTTTAACAATATTCCATAGGCTTTCTACAGTGTTTATATGGACAGCCTGAATGCCATTAACTAAATCTGCCGGCTGATCAAAATGCAGACTGTGGTTGACCCTTAAATGTTCATAGCCTTCCTTGCCTAAAATGTCATACGCATTCCAGTAATCGCTATAAATGACTCTACACGGTTCTATCCATTCTTTTATACAATCAACTAATGTTTTAGCTGTTCTACTGTGGACAGCAACAAGAAACGTATGACCAGACCCTCTTTCTACACCACCAAAAACCCACTGCTCCTCAACTCTATGACCTCTGTTATATTTTCTTTTTACCGAATTTCGATTTGTCCACTTCCACAATTTTACCCACACCTCCAATCTTTTCAGAATTCTCCTCGACATATTCTAAAATCCGTTTATTCGACTGCCTCCAATTTGATAAAGTACTATTCCCCAAAAAATATTGTTTTTTAATTTCCCCAGTCCCTGTTCCTAGAAGAATCTTAAAAGTGAGTAAAAATATCTCTTCTAAAGTCAACCTACTGCTGTTGAAACACGAACCCTACCTGAAACTTACCTGTTTCCCACACATTTTCCCCCTAACGATACTATTCCGACAAACAAAGGTACAACCATCCGAAACATCCTTCCTCGTTCGCACCTGCATTAAAACATTGTAAATAGAGCAAAATTTGGGGTTTTAATCAAACCAGATTCCTTCAAAAAAGCAAAAAATTTATCTCTATCATGCATAAACTCTGTCACAAAATACCTGGTAGCAACACCAGGATTTCCAAAAACAGGACTCGGTTTATTATCTGTAACCTTTGAAACTTTAAAACCAAACCCTTTATTTTGCAACTCATTTTGAAATTTTTCAATAACATTCTTAAACGGTACATTGACGTATGCCATGTCTATGATTAAAAATAGAAAATTAAATAATCAAAAACAAATAAAACGGAAAAATACAACCTGACCACATGGGAAATGGCGAGAGCTAACAGTAAGCTGATTGAAGTTGGGATGGAACAGTATTAAATGAGCGAAATTTTAAAATTAGTGGTTAAGGTGAAAGGTTAAGAGATAAAAAATAAGGTTTAAGGTTGCCATGAAGATTCTGGATTCCATTAACGGCAACCAGAAATTTTCATCTATCGCCAAATTTCTTGCCACTTTGGCAGAGGCCGTATACGGGAGCCGAGCCGTATTGTAAAAGGCAGAAAATATGACGCTACGTGCTGAGAAAGAGTTCCCGCTTATCAATTTTTACTGTAAAATAACTAAAATTTGCAGATATTTATCAATTGATATGATAAATTACAGAAATAGCTTTTTTATTAGCAAGTACTTAAAATTATTCTCAAGCTAAAAGTAATTACTTGTAAAGTATTTTGTAAATAAAGTGAACAAATAAAATCAAAAGATTGGCATAATGAATTCCACTTTTGCTAGAACTGATCTTCAAAGTCAAATATTTGGCACTCATTCTTGTATGCCACCAATTTAGCTTCATTTAGTTGGCATCCATTATCATCACCTGTGCTTCTTTTATTCTTAGTTTTTTACCAGTTTATATTTTTATACTGTTAATCACTCAAGTAATTATTTGCTTAAGTTGTTGATATTTATTCAAGTTGCTTTTTTCAATTCACTTCTAAAATATCTGAAAAAGTGTTACCACCAATTATGCTGTATACACCTTCAAGATGAGGGAAACCAATAAAAAGTGCAGCACGTAGAAACATACTAAATGTTTATACTCGACTTCAAGGGGGAAAAAAACCTCAAGAATCTATCAATCAAATCATTAATATAATTTTGCATCTTACAAGTGTTTCGCAAAGAATAGTTTTACGTTTGAAAAAAATAATAAAGACATATAGCCCATTTAGTACACCTGGAAAGAAGCGACCAGGCTTTTACATTCAAAGCTTGTAAAATATGATGATTTAGCATTATCCCATATTTGAATAAAATTTTTATGTTTCGCATTAGATAGTTTTAAAAGATATGAACAATGATAGAGATATCTTTGAGAAAAACATTAGCCAAACAAGCTCTACAGAATAATGTGACTTGAGATTTTCTTTTGAAAAACAATGAAACAAAATGAAATAACTCAGAATGATTTATTGCATTAATGTATCAATAATATTGAACAAATAAGGAAAAAGAAGTTATTTTGCCATGTGATACAACAGAAAAACAATAGGATGCATAAGAGAACAAAAATAGAGATATGTAACCAATTTTTTGAAAAACTAAATAAGAAATTACCTGCAGTTGTTTCATTCATTAGCCTAAGAACATTCAAACCAGCTATTTCAGCAGAATCCAAAATTGCTCGTCTCTCAACATCAGTGTAATAAACGGGAACCTTGAAAGATCATTTAACTTTTTAGTAAGAAATAATAATGCATTCACATAATACAACAGTGGGCTATTTACAAATGAAAAGGATAATGATCAATTCTTGTTACTACTTATCCATTTTTCTGTCCAGTCACCATATAAGGTTCATTTCCCCCCCAATGAAGCATTCTAAGGAAGGATAATTCACAAGAGTGATGTTCTATCAGTCAAAAGATATTAGGTAATGAAATTTGACTCAATCATTTCTGTGATATCATTGCAATTTCTACCATACGTTAATTTTTATTTCAGACAAAAGGGAGTGAGTTGCTCAACAAAATTTTTTGCATTTATTTTTTCAACATTAGTGAAATTTTTCATATTTACTAAATTATTACCTTGGAAATCATATTCAAAACATTAACCAATACTTAGTATGCAAAAAGGAATGAAGATCTAATTTTTCCCCCACCTAATAATGAATATTTCCCATCTTTTCACAAAACTGATATAAGCACATACCTGTGACAGAAAGGAGGGGGCAACTCATTATTACTTAGCAAAAATTTAAAAAATTCTTTCTCTTATTAAAATTTAAAAATTGAGATACACAATATTATTTATAAGCAACAAAATGTAACTATAAAATTCACTAAACCCAAAAATCTAAGACTGGTTATAAGATAACCATTTAAAATTAAGAATGCATAATATAAAACTACTGAAATAGAAAAATCCCTATTTTATATATATATATATATATACACCCTTTTTACAAGATATAGAATATACCTTAACAGGAAAATAATATACTCTTCTATAAAAGAGTGAAATATCTACCTTTCCTCATTTTCCCTACCTACCTTTTCCTAATTTTCCCTTTCCTACCTAATCCTTATTGCGAAACAGCAGTTGAGCTTCAATAAAAAATCTTTTTAATGTAGAAAAAAAAATTACTTCCACTTCAGACATAATTTCAGATAAGAAAATTTTGGAGAAGCTTTAACACCTATGCATTAAAATTACAAGTACTTCTCAGTTTTCTTACCATACATTTTTATACCATTCAAATTGGAAAAGTCCGATCAAGCTATAAGTTTCACAAGTATCCTTAAAATTGTCCATAGCAGTTAGAGGTAAAATTATAATAATAAATATAAGTTTATGGGGGGGGGAATAAAATAAGAAATATAAAAATGAAAATTTCAAGGTAAAAGTGACCTCTTGCTGTGCCAAGGATGCTAAGATGCCAATAAAGATGGTCTTTAAAGTAAACACTTCTTCAGAATAATTATAACCATTTTCTCCAACATAATAACGATTTTTTAATGATAAGTATTTTTTTTTTTTCCTTCCCCAGACCAGCAGCTCTGGTCTGTTGGGTGCAGAACAGAAATTAGAGCATGCGATGCCTTCGGCATCTGTAGAGGGCACCAGGCAGAAAAAACATCCTACGGCTTCGTTACCAGCAGAGGGGGGAACATAGTAGCTTTGTAGCACATTGAACATAAGGATTGTGTGGATAACAGAAACAGTATATAATCAATAGAATTAAGAAGCAGTCAAACCATTCTCCATACAAAATTTCAAGCAAGCATCCTTTCTTAGCTACATCAACTTGTAAAAATATATATATTCCACTCACCCTTCATCCATTCTTGCACAATTACTAACATAACAAAATATCAAGAAAACCAACTGTTAGAACAGAACAAAAAAAACCTACTAGAACTGCAAAGAATTCCATTGAGTAAGAATGAAGACGATTTCATAAAATACAAATTCAGACAATTTTTTTAAAGGGAGCAGCTCTCGTACACGGCCCATTGGTGCCATTTTTTTCCGCCAAGAAGTCGCCAATGATGGGCGTTTGTTTATGTTGTGATTCTTAACCGGGAGTTTTGAGGCCATGTTAGGCTTAGTCATAGGAGTGACAAAATACACAAGACTTGGAGAATGGCGCTCCACCCGCCACCAGTTTTTTTATAAAAAAATATTAGGATTAAGTTCCAAATGAAAAAATTTATTCATCTGTTAAGTGTAATGAAATTTACTGGGCTTTTGAGGCCATGTTATGCTTAATTCTAGGACTGATAAAACACACGAAACTCGGGGGGATCTCCCGTGACCCTCCCCCTTCATGTTTTATTATTTATTTTTTAGGATAAACATCTAAATGAAATTATTTATTTCTGTATTTAAGATGAGACCAGAAAGTAACAGCTAAATTGAGCAACGTAAGATATGAATAAGAATATATTTTTATTTTAAAATCGTTTCATAAAAGTTAATAGATGTCTTCGTGAGCTGCTCCTTATAAAAATAAATGCAGATTCATTAATACTTTTGTCATTTTTTTATTATTTTTTAAATTCGGCCTTGCACAATGATTTTCTTTACTGAATAGCCATTACTGATCCGACACTTTAATAGAGTACTCCTCACAAGGAATGTCTCTGATAATTTCCAAGAATTTGTTAAAAACATTAATTTTTTTATCTCTACACGATCTTTCAAAGAGAAACAATGCCAAATAAAACTGAAAGTCGCCTTGACGATTATACACTGGTAATGTATTTTTAACAATATTCCATAGGCTTTCCACAGTGTTTGTATGGACAGCCGGAATGCCATTAACTAAATCTGCTGGCTGAACCAAATGCAGACTGTGGTTGATCTTTAAATATTCATAGCCTTCTTTGCCTAAACTGTCAAACGCCTTCCTGTAATCACTACAAATGACCGTACCCGGCTCAATGCACTCTTTTATACAAGCAACTAACTTTTTAGCTGTCCTATTGTGGACAGCAACAAGAAACGTACGACCAGACCCTCTTTCTACGCCACCAAAAACCCACTGCCCCTCAACTCTATGACCTCTGTTATATTTTCTCTTAATGAATTTCGACTCGTCCACTTCCACAATTTTACCCACACCTCTAATCTTTTCAGAATTCTCCACGACATATTCTAAAATCCATTCATTAATAAACTGCCTCCAATTTGATAAGGTACTATTACCAAAAAAGTATTGTTCTTTAATTTCTCCAGTTCTAGTTCCAAGAAGAATCTCAAAAGTAAGTAAAAATATCTCTTCTAAAGTCAACCTACTGCTGTTGAAACACGAACCCTACCTGAAATTTACCTGTTTCCCACACATTTTCCGTAATTCACTCCTAACGATACTATTCCGACAAACAAAGGTAAAACCATCCGAAATATCATTTCTTGTTCGCACCTGCATTAAAACATTTCAAACAGTGCAATTCGGGGGGTTAATTGGGGTTTAAACAAATAAAATGGGAAAGTACAACCTGACCAGATGGGAAATGGCAAGAGCTAACAGCAAGTCGACTGAAGTTGTGGATGGAACAGTATTAAATAAGCGAAATTTTATAATTAGTGGTTAAGGTGAAAAGGTTAAGAGATAAGAAATAAGGTTTAAGGTTGCCATAAAGAAGATTCTGGATTTCATTAACGGCAACCAGAAATTTCCATTTATCGCCAATTTGGCAGAGACCGTATACATATCTGAGCCTTTTAAAGTACATATCAACAATTAAAAAATTACAAAGGAATAAAGATTTTTCTATTGGCATTCATATTAAAAATAAAATTGTAATGTCTTAATAGTGGCAAAACCTTTTTATTATAATAAAGAACAAAATTAAAATCTTTAATCAATATCTTTATTTAACATTTTCATAAAATAGTTGAGGTTCATATTCATTTCAACCATTGTTAAAAGTAGCAAACAAAACTGCATTACGGTTGATAGAAAATTGTTATGTTGGGATGCTGTATTGGTGACCAACTCGGGGAGCACTCAACTCTTTATTTTAACCAATTTCAAATATGAATACAAGATTCCAATAAAACATACTTTTCAACAAAAGAATTAAATGAATATTTGAATAAACAAGATAAGAACTTACAGATACAACACAATCTTGAACTTTGATTTTTAAATTGCTCTCGGATATTTCTTTAAGTTTTGTAAACATCATGGCCATTACTTGGGGTACAGTGAATACATGTTGTTCTTGTAAATAATTAACCTGTAAAAGGTTTACAAATATAAGATTCACAAAGTGGGAAAAATGCAACAAAAGAAAAACTTCACAAGCATATTTACACATCTTGCTCAGTTATTAAATTTTAAATGAGCTCAACTAAAATTTAAAACAAAATTAATATGGCAATTTGCAGCAGAAATACTTTTTATTACAGAAATTTCCACATAAAAAGCATTACATTAAATAATATTTCATATTGGATGCATTTTATGATTAAACAATTATTTGTATACAAACAAAATGTACATTCATTAATGTAATTTGTATTTCTTAACTCTTAGATTTAACTTTAAAATAATGATTTAACTTTATAATAATATTATGAAAATCATTCTAATTGCTTAATATTGCAAAGGTCTTTGCCTCCCATTCTGTACATCAGTCTATGTATTGCTTAATCAAGTAAAAAAAAAAATTTAAGAGAGCATAATTTTTTTAAAAATTCATTGAAAAATACTAGTTTCTTTAAAAACAAATCTGACTATGTGATAATAATAATAACAGCAAGGTATAATTCATAAAAATAAAATTACGATGTAAAGAAATGTTTTATTGCCTTAAGTTACTGAAAAAAAATTATTATGCAGCCCATAAATTTCATACATTGAAATGTACTAACATCCAAAAATATGGTTTAAAACAAAATGTTACATTTAGAAATAATGCTAAATTATAGGGGTGAAAACACAAATACCTGTAATCCAACCTCGCCATTCGGCAATTCACATGTCTGAAACGGTACATATTGCAACTCTTGTTGTATAACTGGATCTTTATACTTGCGTCCAATTAACCGTTTAAAACTAAAGAGTGTATTCTTTAAATTTGTAATCTGCTTATTTTTCGCTGTCACTCCAAGATCTCTGGTTTTCTCTCCAAATGCAACATATGTCCTAAAAGGAAAATAAAAGGCATACAAATACTATATTAAAAAAAGGACTTATTTTTTTCTTAACTTTCAAAAATAATTTTAAAAATAATTGAAAAGCCTAGGAAAAAATTATTTTAATAAAACTTATTTTAATTTCTTAATTTATCCTTCAAAATGTTCCCAAGAATCAACATTTTAAATTCTACTTCACAGTACGGCTCTATATACTGTTTCCAGTAAAAAAAAAAAAATCTCAAGTGTCTCTCAAGATTAAATTTTAATTTTCTGAGCTATTAAAATTTCCTAATGCATAAGTTTGCAGTTTTTTCAAGTATGGAATATATAAGATATCCTTTTATAAAACAATCATTTGTTGCAATATTTTACAATAACTCACTCATGAGTTTTCAAATGATTTTTGTATTGTATCAAATACAGATGTTATTAATTTTTGCTCATGTTTAGTATGATTTTTTTTTTGTAAAACCTTTTTCTTTTTAAATTTTTTTTCTCAATTATTTTTAAGCAGTAATTCTAATTACCATTAAATGCCTACAATAATATGAATAAAAAGCCTGAAATTTATAAGGTTAAAAGTTGATAAGACAGATATGTTACAAATAATTTTTTAAAAAAAATCATAAATAGCATCAAAATACAAAGATTGTCAATATAGCACAGACCTGAAAATGTTAAGCAATTAAAATGGATTTGGGAAAGATTTATAAATTGTATCAAACAGCATTACCAGGTTATGCAATTTTAAAAAACTAGAGGCATTTTGCAAAATTAAGTAGGACATGAAAGATAGTCAAAAATTAGATTCATAAATATGACACTTAACTTGCTCTTCTGACTAAATACTAAAATAAATTATCCATTAAAATTTTCAAAACAAGCACCAATAAATAAAACGAATTACATTTCCTACATATATTAAAAGTTTATTTTATACACATTTAATAATTCGTGACTTAAACAGAATATATGTTCAAGATAAATAACTATCAAGAATACATTTCTATATATATCGATTAATAAAAGTATATTGAACTAAAATATTGTAAATTAATTTCAGAGTTAATCATAAATAAAAGGCAGTTCTGCAAGACACTTCTTAAAACTTGTCTTAAAAAAAGCTATAAGTGATAAAGTTTATTAAAAAAAAGTATTTAATTGAAAATTTCCCTTTATAGCATATAGTGTATTTTTAATCAATATTACCACAATACAATTAAAAAATCAGAAATCTCAATCAAGCTATCAAAAATCTTTAAATAAATTTTAATTTAAAAGAACAGCACGCTTTAATTTTTTCATAACGTTTAAAAAATTAGATGCCATTAAAAACGCGCATTTTTTTTCCGAAATCGCGGAAACAAATTAAATATCAAATCATTGGAAACAAAACACATTGCATTAAGAATGACGAAATTTTAATCAAAAAATACCAATTTTCTATCAATATTTAAAAAATAAATGCAGGTCATCACAAAATGCCATTTCCAAAAACATAAAAGAAAGCTTTAAATACTAAATCAAAACAATATCATTAACATGTATAATCTAATTAATTATATTTGCATAGTTATAATGGCAAAAATTATAGAAATAGTCAAAAAAAAAAAAACTTACGGGGTTAATCGCTGACTGTATTCATTAGCGATGGTCTCAATACCTCCTGCTCTAGCAACAGCAATGTAACAGTTTTCATTTCCAATATCAATACCAATTACAGACATATTGAACAATCTCGAATCAGGACTCGAACTATAAACACTATTGAACTATCACAGTTCACAAAATTCAAAGGAAAGCAAAGACACTGAGAGAAGTGATGTCACACCTACAACTTTGACCATAAAAAGAAAGTTCAGGAACATTCGCAGTGATTCGCACACTACGGATATGAAAGAGAGCACATTACCGCTTTCCTTAGCCGGTTTTACCGTGAAGAGGACGATATGCCACTTTCAAGTAATAATTTCTGAACAGAAATTTAGAAAAGTTTTGAAATTTTTTTATAAGAGAAAAAAATGTAATATTTCCAAAATATAAAAATTTTAGAAAAGAATAGAAATTTAATGAAGCAAGTTTTCATCTTCATTCGAAAAAACACATACAGAATTTAAATACTCAGGGGATAAATAGATAAACCTCAAAGTCACGTGTCATTTTAAAGCGGATTGTAGTATCTTTGAGTTCTTTTTTCGGATCAAAAATATTTTCGATTTCAAATTTTCTAACAGATTAATAGCTTTCTAAAACTTTTCATTAAGAATATTTAATTTAGACTTTAAAAATTTCACATTTTTTTATAATTCTATTTCCTGTTACTTTAAATATAATTTTTAAATTTTTTAATGAATTCTGTTATTTTGAATGTAACTCTTTATTCCATTTTTTGTTATTTCAGTATTTTTTACCTAAAAAATGCTTATATAGAAGTTAAATAAAAAAAAGTTATTAAAATAAATCTTCTGGTTCTGAAAGTTAAGAATTTAAAAAGGCCTCCCAAAAACTGCATCGTCAAAGGACCATAACTGAGCGTAATCTGGCTATGTTTGAACCTATGACACTTTGAATGAAATAATAATTTTCAGCATTATTTATGTTATATTGAAAAACTTTTTTGCCTTTTTGAACAGATAGTAAAGTTAATAACATACCTTGAATTCAATGTAATACGAGTTCATTTATCCAGTGGGAAGTTCGAATATTTTGTTGAGCTTTTCCCAATATCTCCTTCTCTAAAATCTATCACAAGGAGAAAAAAGAATATGGTATATATTAAATTTCAGATATTTTATATCCAGGGACAAAAGAAAATTATTTAAAACTGTCATGTTTAAAATCTTTAAAACTGTTGACCTTTTAACTTTCCTTTATGAAGCTGGGTAGCAAAGAAAGTGAGATGGTATTCAGTTAAAGAATGAATCTTTTTCATTACAGATGAAAGGATAGACTATAATAAAAAATAAGTGTTGTGGAAAGGGTTAAGGAGTGTGAATCCACTATTATAGCGAAGACGTTTGTTATAGCAAAGACTGTTATCCACTGTTATAGTGAAGACTTTGTTCCAGTGTTATGGTTGAAGTGGTTTTCTCCATTTTAAGAGGACTTGGTACATTTGTTGCAACATAAGGAATTGTTTGACGTATAGTAAAAAATAAACCATTTGACATCTGAAAAAGCAGCTAAGCTCACATATGTATCATATAATTGAATGTTTCTGCACTATGATAAAATAAAAAATAGAATCTAGATTTACCGAACGAAGAAAATACAACACAAGGAAACAAAGAAAAAGAAAGTGGATAATCATTTACAAGAAAGAAAACAATCAAGAAAATTATAACCTATGCAATTCGTCTGAAATTTAAATACTTAGTCCGACTCTGAAATATCTGAATTTGATTCAGATTAATGTTTAAGCTATAACCTATGCTTTCAAAATGAATAGTAAACCTATGTATCTTTCTTGAAAAATACTGTAATGCAAAACTGTGTATTTTTCACTAAAATTAGTCAAAGCAACTTTAATTAATTTTTTAAAAAAATTAATTATAGTTGATCTTTTCTTGCAAAAATATCTGCAGATGCATTGATAAATATTTACTTATTGTAATTACAGAAGTTAATATTAAAATCAAAATTTCAATGTAAAAAGCACAGTGTTGTAAGTAAGATCG
>JAOUZG010012691.1:9023436-9038880 GCA_026289955.1 Argiope argentata
GTTTTAAGAAAGTTAAAAATCCCAAAAAAATTTCTTTATATTATCTATCTATCTATCTATGTATATATATATATATATATAATTTGAAACTCTGCAGGCTAATAGAATATAGGAGAGGAAAATACTATTTTTAAAGACAACGTTTTAGCTATATTAAGAGGATAGATCTAGTGAGTGCAGGTTTTAATAGAAAGAAGAGGGGTAGAGACATACAGAGGGGAGAGGATAATGTGGATTGATGGTGGGATGGGCAGCTATTGTTAATTCAGATGGGGTAAGAGTCTAGGGAGGTTATTATTTTTAGAGTATGACTGTAACTTTGCGAGATATTGTCAATTAAAGAAACGAAAGTTGTGTGTCTGAGTTTAGTTTTAATTTTTTGGATCTTAAATTAATGGGGAGATATTTCGAATTCGTATTGCTAATAGTTTTGGGGGGAGGGAAGGGATGTAACTTAATGTTGGGTCTTGATAAGGAAACGGCTGTTTCCTTCGAAAGAGAGTGTAGAGCTGGCAGTGTAGAGAGTGTGGAGCTGGATCTCATAAATTTGAACAGTAGTCAGATGATGAGGAAGACACCTGAGCTTTCCAAGCTTCCTGACCACACCAGATGGGGAACGTTCGGTCCCGATGGATTTAACGGGCACCAGACCCGATTATGCGATAGTTTTTCGGTGGAATCGGATTTCAGACCTCCAGTTACCAAGCCAAGACCTTACCACCAAGCCACAGCGGCCATCGTGTTTACATGCAATCGGACAGACAGATAAATTTCCCATGAATGGATTTTGTTCAAGACGTGATAGATATACATAAATTTGGTATGAGGATTGCAAACATCTCTACTCTTGCTCAAAGTGTAAATGAATTATTGCATTCGTAGATAGACATAACTCAAAAATGTGTTTTTCGGATCAATGGAGTAACGAAACAAAGAAATTCGTCGAAATAGCTCGAACTTTTTTGATAATTATGATGTTTTATCCTTACTTAATGAGTAGATGAGAAAGTATGCAGATGATTAAGGAGGATCACTTGAGAAAATAGTTCTTCATCATTTGTTACACGAGTTAATCTTTTTATCGTTCAATCTATCGATTTCTGATGGTAAAGTCTCGATTTCCGAACCGGTTCGAGACCCGATTCTACCGAAGAACCGTTGTGTAAGCGGTTTGAATCCGCCTGAATCAAACGTTCTCATGCTGGTATAGTGTGCTGGGTGGTGTGTCAGTTCAGACGTCGTCCTCGTCATCTGACCACAAATCAATATTACGAGCCCCATCCCAAAATAGCCATAGTTTTGTTTTCACACGGGACGTTAATAAAACTAAACTAAACTAAACTTCCACTGCTGTCAGAAATCTTTTGGTTAATGATCTGAACGTGAATCGCTTTGGAACTCTTCCATGAAGTCTGTCTTTAAAAAAAAGGGATATTTTAGCTGTTTAAGTCATATAAAATTAATTAGTAATCACATTTTAAGAGCTTATAATGTAATTATTCTTAGTTTTCATTTTCACCTTCTAGAAGTGGTATTCACTTCAGAGATATATTAATACGTAAATATTTGAAATGTTAAATATAAGAAAATCCTCATCAGAATTTAGAAGAATCTATCAGCTCAAGTTTAGAAGAATCTATAAAATAGTGTTATTTCTTTGACGTGGCAATATTTTCTAGAGTTTATTTTGTTTTATTCGACTAATGTTGCCTTTAACGTAAGTAACAGCGATTCCTTTCTTAATGAAGAATGGAAAAAAAATATTACAAATAAAAGAATATAAAGAAAAATATAAAAGATATATTTATTATAAATAAAATACAAATTTAAACAATGCAGATTTCGGGATCTCTTTTATTATAAGTCACAGTGCTGTGGTTTTTAGCTTGAACCTTTGCGCGACTTTTTCTAATTTGTCAAGTGTTCATAATTTCAGAGATTGATTTGAACAACACTTCAGAATAATAGATATTGTTACTGTTATAATTCCTCAAAATGTATTCTTCTTCTGTATTTTTTGTTTACAACTGCAACTCAAAATACTATTTTTAATGTAAATATATAGAATCGCGATACTTTCGTATGAACTAATTTTCTATATACTTATCATCTATAAAAACAAACAATTATGTTGTTATTGTTACTAATGGCACTTGCCTATGAACAAGCCCCCTTGCTGATACAGCAGCAGATTTAAGCCGAAAGAAGCGTCTCATGTTTTTGAAGTAGTCAACTAGGGCCAAGAGTACGACTGAGCTACACACTCACCACATTTACTTGCACAGTCCCTTTTTACAGGGGGGGGGGCAATCACACATCTCACAGAGGAATAACCATGCCCGAACCAGGACTCGAACCGGGGACTCCCACAACACGAGGCAGACGCGCTACCTCTGAGCCAGAGAGCCGGCGCAAGCAATTATTTAACGGACAATTAGTAAACGGATTAAAATGTATAAAATGATTTCTCCTAACACTATATAGATTTCCCACCTCTTACAGACCGTCCTAAAAATTTGCAGTTGTAAAATTTAAAAAAATTCCAATCTCAAATTTTCAGGATTATCTGTATGAGACTAAGAGAAATTATTTTATACTTTTTAGTCCGTTTTAAAAGCAGGGTATATCATTTTTTTAATTTAAAGAATTATTTTTTTTACTTTTTTGTCTTATGTAAGTGTAAAATTTTGCAATCGATTTTAAACTAACTTCCTAATGAGCTACATCCGATGACAAAATTTTTACTGAGTAGACCAGAAAGCGAGTTAATACTGCTTTCTCATCGGGCTCTGAACTATGTTAAGGTTGCATATCAAGCTTATCGGGAATTCGTTTAAAGCTGATTGCAAGATTTGTACCGAATAGACTAACAAATAGACGAATTAATAAAAACGTGTTAAAAAGAGAAACATCCGACCAGCAGCTTTAGATGATGACCAATTTAAATATCGAACAGGATTTCATGGCAAGATTTCAACACAGGTGCATCGCGTTTTAGCGTCTAAAATTCGTCGATAATTCTCAAAATGTTGATATAAGGAGGGGGGGGCGCACGTTAAATCTGTCTTGGTCACAAAGTTCTCCATCTTCGAGTAATACCACTGGTGGTATTGGGTCAGAGGTGATCGTTTTCTGTTCCAGATATAAATTACGATCTATTGATAAATGAATGAAATGCATGAATGAAGTCCACCCCGAAAAAAGGGTTTGTGACGTGTTTGAGCTAAAAGTCAGTCTTCTGTCCTCGGGTGCTCAGGGGTCCATGGCTTCAGAAGCTACTGCACTCTTCCTTCCGCTGTAAAGTGGAACATGAGAAGTGAATATAAATATTATTTATCGAAGATAAAATTTAACAAAGAATAAAATATTTCAATAATATAGTTATATAAATTTTAATGTTTAAATAGTTAATAATTATATAATTTAAAAATTTTATCTCAAAACGCCCAATTATTTCAATTTTATAGCTTAGAAGTTAAAACATTTAGCCTTTTAATGTGCACAAACCAGTTTTTTCATATCATTTAGTTTCTAAGATAAAATTTAATGAATATTTTGTTCTTAAAAGGTTAAGAAAATATATAACTACTCATAAATTATAATTTAACCCTATTAACTATATTGGCGAAATTATATTTATCAAATAAAAATATTTTTATATTCAAATATGGATCCTATGATTTTCAGAACTTTTTTAATGGAAAAAAACGATTTGGTCGCTTAAAGGTTTAATATTATAAATTTAATTCCATTTATTTTTCCCAAAGGTGGAATAAACAATTTCAGAGGGAATTGCTCTATCTGTATCTGCTATAAATTTTAATTTTATAATTTAAAATTTATAATGAGTTATATTTTTCAATAAATTTATTTATTCTGACTTTGATAAACATAGTTATATTTGAGCCTGATAGAAAAACTGACTTTTGGTTAACATTTTCCGACGTTCTGTATTTTAATTAAATTGATTTTTAGAGCATTTTAACATTTTTTCATTACAATTTTTTCAGCTTGTCGTACAACATCTTTGATAAAATGCTTTTTTAATTCGTCATAATTTTTAACTAAATAATAATATTAATAAACATTTTTCAATTTGTACTTCTACATCAAAATAAGTAGTGACAAATTCTGATAATTTAAACTAATTTATTAAAGCTGAATTAAATTACAAATCAATTGGTGAAATAAATAAAATTTAAGCGAAATCGTGTAATAATCTTCTATATAGAGCTTTATATTACTCAAATTTGGCGAAATAAAAGCACTGTATTCAAGTTTTAAATTTCGCTGCAGAAGTTATAGCTATACAATTTTAATTAAAAACAGGATAGAAATAGAACAGGAAATAAATAATTAAAGCGTAAAAAAGAAAAAAAATTAATGCGTACCAATATTTTTCAAAAAAAAAAGAAGAAGAAGAAGAAGAAGAAATCTGAAGGGAAAAACACATTAAAAAAGAAAAAAAGAAGAAGAATGGAAAATGTGGAAAGAAAAAGAATTCTCTATAGCTACAGCGAACAAACAAACGTTAATGTTTGGAAAGAATAGAGTTAGGTTTATTTCAGAATCGATTTTCAAATATCGAGAATTTCAAGTAGCATTTTTAGGACTATTAAGATATACATTAGTTAGCTTCTATCAGTTAGCTCATTGTAATCTATTCGTGTTTATTTTCGATGACAATTAAAAACACAACCCATAATAGAATTGAATCGATTCCGTCTTGATCGAAAATTCGATTTTACCGAAATAGATGTGTTGTAAGCAAACATATCAAGAGCAAATGTCTGGAATATTGAGCTCTTTAGAAAAATAGAATTATATAAGCGTATTTATTTCTTATTCATTCCCTGCTTAAACCATTTTTTCCACTTAATGCTTTTCATTTGTTTTGATGGTAATTTTGATTTTTCCTCTTCTCTTATTCTTTACGCAGGTCTGTATTTAAGAATTTATCTTTTTCGCAATAAACATAGTAAGACTACAAGATGTGACCGTCTAGACAGAATGTTATCTAGTTAACAATATCGATCTGATTATCAGAGACTTACTAACGAAAAGTTGTAGAAGAAAATCTCCTCATGCGCATTGGCAGAGTAACTGAAAAAAAAAAAAGATTATTATTCATAGTATAGAATATTCTTTTTCTCAATCTTCGTACTATTATTTAGCCATATTAACTAACGAAATTATATTAACCAAAGAAAACTATTTTTATAGGTCAACATCAATTATATAGTTTTCAGAACTTAAAAAAGGGAAAAGTCGATTTGGTCACTTAAAGATTTAATATTATACACTAATTTTTAATTCTACTTATTTTTGTTAAACACAGAATAAAGAGTTTCAGCGATAATTTCTCTATCTGTATCTATTATAAACTTCAATTTTATAATTTAAAATTTCTAATGAGTTATATTTTTCAATGCATTTTTTTATTCTGACTTTGATAAACATTGTTAAATTTGAGCCTGATAGAAAATTTGACTTTTGGTCGACATTTTTCGATGTTCCGTATTATAATTAAATTTTTTAGAACATTTTTAAATTAATTTTTACAGCTTGTCATGCAACATCTTTAATAAAATACTTTTTTAATTCGTCATAATTTTTAACTAGGGTCATGTTTTTTAATCATTCGTCTTATTTTTTAACTAAAAAACATCAGGCAATTTGTACTTCTACATCAATATAAGTAGCGACAAATTCTCAGAATTTAAACTAATTAATTACAGCTGAACTAATTTAATCACTAATTAAATCACTAAAAATGGATTGAAACAAATAATAACAGATAATGATTATTTAAAAGAAGAAAATGCCACGCAGAATATAGATAAAAAAAAGAAAAATGCTGTAAGAAAATACTAGCAATAATATATAATTGGTTTTGAAGCGAGAATATAGTGAATAAAAAAAAGTGCAAACCTAAACGCATACACCTTTGCAACAATCCAGCATAAAAGAATGGAAATGTGAAGTTGATGATCCCGTAACTGATTTTTTTAGTTTTTTTGCCTGAATTGCTTGATACCAAAACAGAAGCTGGAATTTGTGCTTCCGATAATGACGCAGGCTAAAAGGATGGAATATTTTTAATTCTGTCCTGCATTACAGAAGGCGATGGACTATTATATATTATGATTGAAAAAAGAAAAATCCTTCTAAATTTCTTTATGCAATGCTGTATTTTTCGATAAATGCACCATGAATGGGATTGATGTTTTGAACATTTCTGAAATACTGATTTTAAGTCCTTTTTTGATTCCTAGAGAAATAATTAAATTTATTTTATTTTATTTAGACGTGACAGGGAATAAAATAAACTGAGAAAAGTTACGAATACATAACTTTTCAGTCTCTCATATAAATTAAAAAACTTATTAGGTATTGAATCTAAAATTTTAAAGAAAAGGTTATTTTATTTCGAATAAAAAATTGAATAATTCTTAAATTCTTTCAATCAAAATCAACAAATACGAAACTTGTGAAAATTTAGCATCAAATTACATTTATTTTTGCATTTATTATTCATGACAACTCATGATAAATTTATTAAATTATTAATAAAGGCTTCTATATTTTAAATATGAATATCTTTTTAGGCTGGTATTCGTTATGTAAATTGCATTATGAAAAGATCGTACTCACAGAATATGATGTTCTATGCAGCAGACCAATGAACCTAGAATCACCGAATTTGGTCCTTAGTTATTTTTTTGGAAACAGGAGTTCATCAAGAAAGGAATTTTCAAAATATTAATTATGTTTTTGATTAATTAAAATTTATAGAAATTTCTCCATTTCCCCCCCAACTTGAGGGCATACAATTTTTTTTACGCTATTTTAAAACTCAAAAAAATTAGCTTCTCTTTAACAAATTACCTTTAAGAGAAATAAAAAAAAAGTCTCCTTTCATGAAATCTTGACAAAATATATTATAGCCATATATAAAATTCATCATCTATAATTCGATAGGTTTTTAAATAAATTTTGAAATGTAAATGAATTTCTCTTACTGCTCTTGCTATAATCTAATATCTATCTATGCTATATATATCATTGCTTTTTCTTTTATCTATAAGTATTTATTCCTATTTATTGTAATTTCACCACGGTATTTTATTTATAGTATACTTCGCTTTTTCAATTTCATGTTTAAATTTCTTTAATTTAATAAGGCATGGGGAGATACTTTTCAAAATGTCTTTCAAGTGTCTACCTTATTAATGTATATAAAATTAACGAATTTGTAAAATTAATGAACATATTCAAATCTTTATTTATTTTGCCAAATTATTTTTATAGTATAAAAACCATCCTAAATATAATTTTTTATGAAAACATTAAAATATTGAAAATTTAATAAAGAAAATAAAGCACTTAAACATAAACATTTATAGTAAAACGGCAGTTTTTTTTAAATGTCTAATAGGAACAAAAACACTCTATATATTTCATCTTCATTCTTTATTAATCCTCTTACTAAAAGAAAAAAGAAAGAGATGGAAATGGAATTTCAATAACTTTGAATGAACACATAAGTCAATTTGATATGATAATATTGCGTTTCGTTATCGATTGTCTCAGTCAGTTTTTAAACAGAATCAGCTGGACGAAGCAGCTGGTATTTCAACAAAGCAAATGAGTCATTTAAAACGGAACATCGTGCAATTTTCCTGCACACGCTTTCTTTCCCATTTAATACTACTAATAATAATAATAAATGAATAAATAAATTCAAGTAAGTTTAAAAATATTTGTTGAGATAGCATTCACGAGCTAAAAAATATGTACATATTAAACATTTATTAACTACAAATATAAAAACAAATACAGATTTTTCGCGCATTTATTGTAACTGTTGATTTGATTTCAACAACGATTAGTCGATATATTTATCTTTTCCAACATTTCACTATACTATAACGTTAAAAAATATATTTGAATAAGTAATATGGTGAAACAAGATTATTTTGTCAAAATAAGTAAATTAAAAAAGAGAGTATTTCCAATCTTCCTAAATAAAAGTCAATGGACTACTTTTGAAAATTAATTTGGAGTCAGTTCACATGACATAGTTGTTCACATTACAAACGTAGCTACGTATGTCTTGCATCATTCAACGGAACAATGCTTTACCTTGCCTTTTTCTTCTTACGGTGTGCAATGGATTACAAAAATCAATTAGTCAGATGTATTCGAAGCGCATCGCGTGACCTCGATTAATTTTTTTTAATTATTAATATTGAAGATTTTGATAGGATTTTTGCAATTCATGATTTAAGGAAGTTTGATGTTTGATTTTTAAAAAAGTCAAAAACATCGCAGTTTCGGTGTAACAATGGCTGTAACAGACCATGCTGCACTTCAAGGTCATTTGTTTCAATTCATAATGAAACCACAAAGAAGAGCTAAAAGTATATTTCCTCTCTCTTCGCCTTCCATAAAGGAAACGAATTAATGATAGATATCTCTATTGAGCTCAGTCGAAAAATAGAACTTACTGGGGAAAGATAACTATTTATTGTTCGCGAAAGATCTAGCACATTCTGATCATAATGACTGGATTTTCTTCATTTAAAAACAGAAAGAAAATATTTCTTGTGAAATTAATAAAAATAAAAATTTTATGATTTAGAAAAATTGAATTTCGATTCTTGGCAAACTTTCCTGTAAAAATAGAAAAAATTTATTTTAATTGATAATATTTATCATAACCCTTTGTACTTAATAGAACGAGTTTCACTTATATAACCCGTATATATTATTACTTTTTTGACAAAAAACAACGATAAATGGGTCAGAGGTAATCGTTCTCTGTTCCAGTTATAAATTACTATCTGTGGAGGAATGAATGAATGATTTATGCCCCCGGATGCTGCTCAGGGGCTTTACCCTCAAAAGCTACTGCACCCCTCCTTCCGTTGTAAAACAGGAGAACAGCAACAATCGTAATTATTTAATAAAAAGTAAATAAAATATGATTTTTCTTTGTTAACCTAAGTAGGAATTCATTTAAAAAATGTTTTTTATAATACTTGTTAAACAGAAACTATAGCCTAGAAAACCAAACAAAAGATTTTTTTTAATGGCAGATTAATAGCCAGATTTGGACGTACTGCGCCAAACAAAGAAAGCAACTAATGTCTGTATTTGGTGCACCAAATCGGAACATCAAAATTGAAGACTTCTATTTGGAAGATATTTTTTACCATTTTTCTGTCATTGGAGAATCTTCCTTTTCGACCGTATGCCTGTTAACAGGATATTTCTAAAGAGAAACAGAGCTACTGGAGCAAATTTGGTATATGATTTTATCAACAAGATGTAACGACGAATTGAAGGTTAATACGTCGAACTGAAATTTCAAGTTAAATACGTCAGGGTGACTGTCACTCAATTCGTGGGTATATGAACACAATAATTCGAAAGAATTTTAGTTTGTGATCTTAAAATTAAAACTGCTAATATGTATTTATATTTAAAAGAAATTAATCGTCAATGGAGAGACTGTTCGTTTGTATATAGACTTAATAACTAAAAAAAATTATGAACTAGATAAAAGTTTTTGAAAAATTGTCTTGATATAAAATTGTAAATATATATCAAATTTTGGTTCGGCCATTTGGAAGTATTCTAAAATGCATACAATTAGTCAATTTTATGAAGCTAAACTCAAAACGTGTTACATAATATCAGTCAAGAAAATAGCGAGTGAAGAAACGGAGAACACTTGTGCTGTTTTTAGTAGCGACAGAAAATTTCTTTTCTAGATATCATTTTAAAGCATTATTGAATTTTTAATAACTATTTAACCATTTTAAATAGATTTTGAATTAAATAATTCACCCAGCCAAGGCCTACAAAATAATAATGGTTAAAAATGGTTCCTTTCCAATTCAGTATTAAAGGAAACTGCTGGAAAAGCTTATCCTATTTTATATGTCTGCAAGAATTATAACTGTGTAAAGAGCTAGCGAATCTGGCCACAAGAACTTTTGGAAGAATCTAAATTCTTTGCACATCATTGGACACAACAACAACTACAATTGTAACTGTGGTTTTAATCTTTTATTACTTTTTTTATAAGGTTGATTACTGCGAGTCACTAATTTTCCTCAAATTATGCAGAGACTCATCCAAGCGTTAAAATAAATTTTCTGAAAATTTTAAGCATTAGTGTAGGTGAAGTATAATTTTTCAAAGAAAATTACTTCTAGAACTAGAATATAAAATATGAAAATTAAATAGTGTCTAGGAGCTGTGTGACTTTATTGGATTTGAGGCTTTTTTTTTTTGCAATATTTTCAGGACAAGTTTATGTTTTCACTTTATTTACAAGACTCGCGGGTTTGAATTCTTTCTTAAAATTAAGTATCTTTCAATTTTTTGAGGCACATTATTTTAAAGGAAATAAAAAAAACCCGTTGTCCTTGTATTTATTATAAAAAATGAAAAGAAAAAAAAACATTCAGTTCAATTATTTATATAAAACATTATTCAAAATAAGAAAAATACAAATTTCAATAAATTCTCTTTTACAGGGTTGAGCTGATAAAATTCCATCATTTCACACCTTCAAAATTAATATAAAACATTCACTAACGTGTTTTTTTTATTATAAAACAATATATTCATTGATAATAAAACAACATATATCGCTGTGAAGAGCAAAAATTCACTACATCAAACAATTCACCAACCTTCACCACAGCAGCAACACACAGTTTAGTGATGCATTTTGATTAGCAAAAATAATTTTTTTCATTTCTTTATGCATTTATCGTTGAAATAATAATAATAAAAACCTTTAAGAAAAAGATTAAATTGCATGGTTTAGAATAGCTTCAACTTTTTGAGGTGGATAAAAACTTTTGTCACCAAACATTAAAAAAAAACCAATGTGATCGTTTTTAACCCACCTAACCCCAGAAAAAAAATTTCAGAAAATTAATTTTAGGAATTTTAGAACTTTTTTCATGCTTTAAAAGTTTTATGTAGACTAACATGACTTATATTTTTTCAGTTGACTGGCAGTTTCATTGATCTTCGACCCAGTAAAAATGATTCCAGTTGTTTCAATTTAATTTGATGATTCAACCCACAACTCAAAAACGAGTGCCGCTAAGCGTTAATAATGAAAGTGACACTCATTTATAAATAAAAATCTCGTTTGCATTCGAATTATTCATTCAGCTGAAATAATATTTAAATGAAAAGATTCAGATATCACTATTTAGTGCGGATGTTGAACTTTTCATTCCGTATGCATAAACTCATATGCATAAAAGCGACCGTTATTGAACTTATCGACAGCTGACAATTGAAGCAAGAATTTATAAATAAAATTTTAAAGGCCGGGCTTAAAATTTTGAACGACGCTCTTCTAAAACCCAAATCTTTTCAGATAACACAGGCGTATTGAGCCGTTAGATAAAAGAAGCATCAGATAAAAACATAAGTTAACGAAATGTATAGAAAAGCCTTCATTTCGACAATGGGCTGATACCGAGAATTCAAAATAAAAAAATAAGTAAAGAATAAATGTTTTGCGAAACTCTGCCGGCTTTTCGTGACGTGCTGTCACTCACAAACGAATGACGTAATTGTTTAGCGCTTCTGAGCAGAGTACTCCTCGTCGCTTATCGCAATACGAGTGACGTAACATTTTTTGGAACGGTATACCTCCGGTTGCTTCATGATAACATTCATTAATTTAGTATTTTGATCTATTACTAATCTTGGCGAAGTGTTGGTTACTATTTCGAAAGACTTCTATTTCCTGTGGTAGATTTGCGCAGAAACTAATGTACGTTTAAAGCCATTAGTTAATCTGAAATAATTTATTTTTTCTAAGAGTGAATGTTTTTGATTTCTTTTATTTTGTTCGTGAATATTGTTTATTAGAAATGTTTACAAATGCGTTCAATTCTGGCTGATGCTCGCAAAAATTACATTTTATGATTTCTCATTGCGATTTTTAAGTATTAAAATAATTCAAAAGATGGAAATTTAAAAGATTTTGCTTAAAATTACCTTGCATGTCTATTAGACTGGAAAAACTGCTTTGTATTTGTAAAAACAATAAATGATGTTAACTCTTAATAAATTTTAGCTATTTGTTTCCGTTTATTTTATTATTTTATTCTCGTTTATTTCTTGTTTACAAAGTAAGAGAATATATTATTATCTTCAAAATTTGACCTTCATATCTTCCTGAATTCCCATGTTTTAGAATCTGCCAATATACGAATTTTTTTCCTTGAATTATGTTTGTCTCTGAATAATAAATGTTACAAACTAGAATAACGAAAGTTGCCATATGATATTTTAGATAGATATAAAATTTGGCAATTTTGCATATTATGAGTGGAATCACAAACCTGAATTAAAATTTGAATCAACTCCATTATCTATTTGACTATTGGTTGCTCTGTCTATTTTTGTGATGTGAATGCGATAATTCTAAATGAAACAAGCTACATAATTACAATTTGGTGCATAGTTTTTACAAAGATAAATAACTGTAATAAATACTGGATCTGGTTTGTAAACAGAAAAAATTTGAAAATGCATCTCCAATTCTTTTCATTAAAATACGAAGTTAAATCAAAGATCGCCATATTGTGGATTCACATGCGAAAATCGAAGGAAAGGCATTTACGCTGGTTTTTATTATAGCATTGAAAGTTTTTTAAAAAATGTAAATAGCTTTATGATACAAATTATTTTATTTAAGTAGTTTAATATCTGTAAAAAAATTTAATTTTTTTATACACATGCGTTTTTTTGATGACAATACACTATTTTAATATTTTCTGAATTTATCTGTCACTTATTTTTTAAATTTTTTGAAATTCCATAGGCTTTATTTTGTAAAGAGTTTGATAAAATTTTATTGCAAGATTAGAAAATGGAAGTAATAAAAAAATCTTTTTACCAAACTTATAGACAATGAATTTTAAATGTTTTCCGATTAAAATTTTTACATTTTTGTATTCTAACAAACATGGAAGATTTTTAAAAAATGCCATGCATTTCTGAACGAAAGAAGAAACCTGTTTAAGAAAAGGAAATGTTGATATGCATTTCCTGATTGCGTTGGTTACTGAAATGAAAAGGTTTAACAGAAGTATTGACAGAAAAAGAAAGGCCTTCGACAGTATTCTTTATTGTTAAGCTCTCTTTCTTTCAAATGCACAAACACACACCAATTTTTTATATTGAAGATTTAACTTCGCCATTGATTGTTATGTTTTCACTTTTCAACGGAGAAATTAGTCATCTAATTAGAAATAAAATTTATTTTTTATTGAATAATAATATAGATTCAAACACAAAAATTAACAATGATAAATGAACTAATGAATTTGTTTCTTTAAAAATTAAAAACAGAAAATTTTGTCTTGTAAAAATAATGTGTTCTGAATAACATGCTAGCAAACATGTTTTAATCGATCTTAGTTATCAAATATTAATTACATTGCACTTGCTTCATAATACTCTTTCTTTATATGACATCAACCTTTTTGACTTACCAGAAATAAAAAATAAAGTATAATAGTACACATCAGTGATATATTTCTCAAATGCATTTTCATTCGGTTAAATTGCATAGAGGCTGCTATTAACATTAAATAAAATTATCCTTATTTAAAGAATTTATCTCGGAAAGCTGGAAAGAAAAAGTACATTTTTCATCATCTAAGCTACTATTTTCAAATTCCTTTCACTTCTTCAGAAAAACAAGTAATATAAAAAAAATGTCAATTCCTACTTGGGTCAACAAAGAAAAAACTTATTTTAGCTACTTTTTATAAAATAATTACAACTAATATAAATAATTGATCAAAAAATTATACCTCGCTAAAACAAAATCAAGTTCGTATCTATTGAAAATAATCAGAACAGACTCAAAACAAATTGACGTTGAATTTTCAACAATAGTAGCAAATTGAGGCAACCCAAATGCGTGTAAATTTTCTAAGCCAATTGGGGTAAAGCCATATAGATAAGAAATTTTTAATTTTCTTTATTCTGTATTATTTTAATTCGAAATTACTTAAATAATGGCCCGAAAAGATGTTAAGCGTAATGCCGTTAGAATGGGAGGGGAAATTGTTTACTATTTGGCGATAATTCGCGACTAACTGCTTGATGTGAAAGGATTTCTGTGTCAATTTTCGAACTTGCTTTTAACCTGTCATAAATCATGTCTTCTCGATGGCATTGTTTGTTGGAAAACGAATCACAAGGTATTGCTGTAGACAGTTGCTTTAAAAATTATTATTATTATTATTATTATTATTTGCGTTTGGCGGAGAATCCTTTCTACTTATCTGAATTAGAAATCTGGGGGAAGATAACAATAGAATAAGTGGAAAATAATTGTTTGACTTCGAGTTTATAATTTAATAAGAAAGCAGGACAAAAATTATGTTTTTAAACGGCACCAAGGGATATCAATAAAGGTACATAAGGCGATTGTGGGACCTCTTAGTGTTTAAGATGTTAATTTTATAAAATTATTAGTTTAGAGAACTTAATCTTTGCATTTCAACAGGCGTTATGAATGGAAAGTTGCTGACATATCTAATGTTTGAACATTTTGTTTGAAATTAATGGATTGAGAATGTATTAGATGTTAGCTCAACTAATAATAAAAATGAGAGTGTGTATATCTGCGTCTATGTGTATGTGTGCGTTAGCGCTCTATAGGTCAGGCCGTTTGAGCTCGATTTAACAATATGGTACATATACTTTTGGACAGCGGGAATATGCCCTTCAGAGTATTTTTTCCCCCTTCAAAACTTAGTTAGGATTTAAATTAATTAAAAATGAAGAATAAATTTATTTTTCTGCAATAGTTCTCAAAAAAATATTATAGCACAAAAATAATTTTTCCATGTTCTTAGAATTTGAAAAATTATTCTCAATTTTTGAAAAAACATATTTTTTCTATGTATAATTAAGTAAAAAATATTTTAAGTAAATTTGCAACGATATATATCATTTTTGAATTGAAACAAATAATTTTAACTGCAGCTACTAATTTTATATCCCAGCCTTCTTAACAATTTAGAGGATCAAAATATGAAGATTAGACTTACTTTTACTTTTTAAATAAGTTTCGATATAAGACATGCTTTAAGTAAAAATTTTCAAAATTTTTTATGCTTACAATTAAAGCTTAACTTTATAAATAGACGATGGTGAAAAGCTTTTAAAGCACTCCGTTTTGAAACATTTTTGCTTTTTCCTGTGATATAATTGAATATATATAGACTGAAAAACGTAAACCGCAATGTACAGAATAGTCTAAGGCTTATAAAATAGTATGAACCAAATTAATACACAAAATATTTAATTGAAATTTTGTAGCAACACACTTATTCCAAAGGCAGCTAGTTCTTTAATATATATATATATATATATATA
>JAOUZG010012691.1:9039280-9070602 GCA_026289955.1 Argiope argentata
ATATATATATATATATTTAAAAAAATATCGACACTTAACCGAGATCTTTTTATTTCATTACAGATCTGAATCTCCGTCCAAACCTAACCTTTCTATGTTAGGCAATGCATTATACAGTTAACTTGTTTTAACAAATTTTGCCCCGGTCACGTAAAAGTACGCCTTTTCCAAAGCAGATACGGACAAAACGTGTTAATGCACCCTTTTGATCCACCTACTGGAGTCTAATGGAAAATAATTCTCATTTTTCCCCCTTAGACATATAACAACGTAGGATACCAAAATTGGAAGCTACTTTCATGAAATACGATTTAATACTTTAACCGGAATAAGAAAAAGACAGGCGTTCGCTCTATTTTACTCAAGGATGTTACGCCTACTTAAAATCTGTGGGTATAAACTAATAAGAAAAATAAATGTTTAGGATTGAATCGGATAACACTTTGAAAAGATATGAACTTTTTAAGACTGGATAATTTCATTAATTACTTTTTTAAAAGGTACTAAATATTTTTAATAAAACTAAACATAACTAATTAGTTTTTAAACAGTTTTAAACTCTGCTTCATTTATGGAATGAGATGTACGTCATATTTTATGTATCATCCAGATATGAGGATATATCACCCAGAATTGCCTACGTACAGATATACATATGTGTTGTATCTTTCACGCGAAATAATGACGAAGAGTCTAGTTTGAGCCAATATACCTCTTTTCAATTTGCCTATATCTAAATTCTACAGATATACACTAAATATGCATATCCATAAGTAGACGATTACTCTTCATATCCGGGGTATGTACATCCATAAGTAGACGATTACTCTTCATATCCGGGGATGCATAAAACATAAAGCACATTTCATTCCATAATTGAAGCAGAAAGGTTCAAAAATATTCATTATAATTAAATAGTTTTAGCATTGTTAAAAATAATTCTAATTAAAATGTGAGATTTTTAGAAACTAACAAAATTGTTTTACAAATAAATAAATATCGTAGAATAGTTTTCGTGAATGTATGTTA
Organism: Argiope argentata; assembly: GCA_026289955.1. NCBI lineage: Eukaryota > Metazoa > Arthropoda > Arachnida > Araneae > Araneidae > Argiope > Argiope argentata. Next base: position 9,040,310 of record JAOUZG010012691.1, read on the forward strand.
TCTTGAAAAGAATAATTTTATCTCCAACCTACCGACTCTTGACAAAGAAATAGCGGATTTAACAAAACGTTTGCCAAGTCGTATAAGAGAGAACGCCGCTATACTTTCCTTTTCATTGCATATATAAATTGAAAAATGATCCCTGTTTGCGTTCTTTAAATGTATTTTGTTTCTTGGAAATGTTTAAGCTGTTCATCATCGCTTAAAAAGGATAGTTCATCTCTGTAGAAGTAGTAAAGGTATGTTTTTTCGAAGCTGTTTCTTTAATTTATCACATTGGGTATAAAAAAATTATCTCTTAATTAGTGCATGATTTCATATACTTTGTTTAAAAATGCAATTCGTAATCCAAAATAATTTTACAGTTTAAGATAATTTGTCATTAAATAGTAATTACCATAGAACTCTTCAGCAATAAAATACAAAGAAACTGAAAAATTGTGCATTTTCGGAATAATTAATTAAATTTAGAGAATGATTAAATTTGCCATGCTCATAATTTTCATGAAATATTCATTTATATTTTCTGTTAAGTTCTTTTTCTTTCCAAAAGGAGCACATAATTGCCATCTAGTGAAAATATAAAAACAAAATTATAAAACAAAATTTCAGGCCCTTCACCTTACTACTGAAAATAACTAAAAACTACTGAGAATAACTATACTGTAGAAACGAAAAATAAATCACTGACCATATAATAATTTTTTTTGCCAATTGATATCGAAAAATACGTCATTAAAAATAAAATTTAAAACCAGTACCCTTATATTTAGATGAATTAATAAAACATATTATATATTATGGGGGAAAACATAGTAATATATTATTGCAAAACATTAGAAAGTTAGTATTTTTGTACAAATCTTTCAAATTACTTATGTTATAAAGCATACGTTTATTGAAGTTTAGTTACATTGCTAAATGAAATAACTTTCGATTTCAATTTATTGAATAAAACCTTTCAAAGCGACCACCTTTGCATATTAGGCAAACATATGAACAGCTTTTTTTAAAGCACGAAAATGTTAACTCGTAGACATAAAAATAAAACAGAAATTAGAAATGGGCACTTATTCTAATGGTAGGAATAGTCGCCCGTTCAGTTTGAATGAGATGCATCTTATTGAAATTGAGACTCAATTAAGGGAAATGGGGAAAATGCATACACTTGAACACAACACCGGAAATAAAATCAAAATTAATCAGTCCATTCTTAATATGAATGGAGAATTGATATTCGCTCTTTGTCGGGATGGGAGATGCAAATGGCCATTGTTACTAAACACACTACTAGAAGCCATTTTCCTCACAGTCATAGCCATGTGACATCTGAACAAGGTCTAAGTGCTTTTTCTGAATTTAGATCTATGTATAGAAAATGTTCCATTAGTAAGAAAACGGAAAATTGGCAAGGAAATAATTAGAATTTTTCAGTTGCAAGTAACAGTAAATAAACAGAATCACAAATCTTTAAATCAACAGACATTAGGAAAAGCTGTTGATATTTTGGCCCTTCCTCTTTTACTGCCTATGGTCGAGTAGGTACTTACTTTTCCACTTAAAAAAATAAATAAATAAAAACCTCTCATGTAGATGTCGTTAAAGACCGAAAGATCCAAATAAATATCAATTGTACAAAGCTGTACAATTAAAAAACGTTTATATAAAATTGCGTTTTTACTTTAGAAAAGCCTTAACATTTAATTCATAAGAAAAAATGAATATGGACTTATTTTCATACGCATTACCTTCCAAAATAAAAATCTTTTAGAGTGGACAACCTCTTTGAACAGTTAGTATTGCTTGGAATGGAGAGAGATTGCAGTAAAGAAGTCTCTTTACACATAAATTAAACAAGGAATAACTTAAATTAAGAAAAACGTGTATTTTGTTATTATTATTCACAAATTTACACCATGTTGTTCTCTTTTTTTTCCGAGATGTTCCATCTCTACGTATTGATAAAAATCGATATATGCTGTGCATTCTAAGATACGTTCTACGATACCACCTTGTTATGAACTGACCTAAGAAATTGCATCCAAAATGGATACAGATTTGGCTAACTCTTTATTAGATTTTCTAGAAGAAATTTGTAAAAGAACAAATCTAAGGCAAATCAATCTATGTCTTACTTTATAACTGCAGTTAATATATCGATCAAGAGACTGCCACCGAGATGTAGTGTTGAAAAATAGGAAATATAAAAATGTTGCAGAAAATTGAACAATGTTTTCAATATAATCTCAGTTTGCAGAAACAATGTGTCGTAGTTTGAGGAAGAAAATTTCCAAAACATCCGAGAGAATATGTTAGTTGGAATTGTTTCATATACAGTAAAGATATATTGTTTCATTTCCGAAATCGTTAGTGCAGTTTGGTGGTATATCAGGTTTTTCAGGTACCCCCAGAGAAAAAAAATCCCAAACCATAAGTCTGGCGAATAAGAAGACTATGTCATGCCACATGCTATATGTATGTTGTTATTCAAGGCAATAGCACCATCGTTGAAATATTCGCTGTAGAAATCAACTATCTAGATGTTCAATATGGATGAACACCATCTTGCTTGAGCTAAGAGTTTTTCGAACCATCCTTCAAAGCAGAATGAATCGTCACAAATTCTTCCAGAATTCCGAGATATCGTGCGATTTTTATAGGTTGCTCTTAAAAAAATGGAGCGATTATTCCTTTGGAGGAAAGACCATTTTAAAACTCAGACCATTATTTTGGGGGAATACAGAAACAAAAGCCAGCAATATGAGAATTTTTGATTTCCCGAGTTCTGTGTTCAGCTTATTCACATAGCCATCGAGGCTGAAATACATTTAGTCCGAGAATCATATGTTGCTAACATCGAACTCATAATCATTAACAAGTTGCAGCATAACGTTCGTGAAATTATAGCCTGGATTAATGTTATCCGGATTAGAGGATTGGAACTTCTAAGGGAACATTTGATGGCTGTAGCGCATGAGACGGTACATGGTCATTCTTCGAAATTCAACACGAGATGTAATACGTCGAACAAAAATCCAAGGTTGCTGAAGGATAATCTGCAATATCGCTTCAGCATTCAACTTTGTAATTGAAACTCGCGGTCGGCCAATATTTTTAATACGATCATCATCCATGTTCCCTATTCGTTCGAATTTTTGAAATGGAATTTTTATTGATTGTCTGATGGTCTATACCTCAGATCAAATTCTCTTTGAAAAATGCGATTTGTTTGAACAAAATTTTGTCCTAAACGGTTGAACTCCAAAACAAAAATATGTGCTGCTCCAATGAAAGAAAAAATCCTTTTTGGCTCAGCAAACTTGCAATCTGAGTAGCACATGATAACAGCTTGACAACGAAATACAGAATGGAGTATCATTTCGTTTAATTGCAGATCTCCAACAGGGTCACTTGTCGGTGGCAATGTTAACTAAATTTACAGTTTGGTGGGATAAAATTCCCTGATTTCCAAAGCGTAAGGCCGCTGTCATTTTTATCGCATTGTTTTTTTTAATCATCAAATACAATCAGTTATTTTTGGCAAATGTCTACCTTTGAAACAGATCCATCGAACAAAGAGGTAAAATGCTTCAGATGAGTTTTGACAAGCTTTAGACCTTTTGAAGTCCTATGTATTTGGATTTTTTTAATGACTGTGATTTGATTGGGTTTGAACATTTATCTTTAATTCTAATTAGATTCTAAAAACCTTTTAGTAAAATTATTTTACTCGTTTTTGTGTGCTTTTAATACGGGTATATTTTGTTTTGCTTTGAGCATATGTTGTTTTGTTATGTTTGATTTAAAGATTTTGTATTTCTGTGGTACTGGTTATTTACAAGACCTCATTTTCCTGGATTTTTCCATTTCTCTCTAACCACTTGCGCTATTAAGATGTGCCACGCACGTCGAGATGCTTTTGTTCCAAAATCGCAAGCGACGGGTAAACCACGTCAATAGGTAATTTTCGCAGAAACAAAACCGACGTGAAGGACACGTCGGCTAACAGTTGCACCGTTCATTATTCGAGCTGCAGTTCCAGAGTGCACGACATTGAGTAGCGTAGCATATCTTGGATATATTTTGGAGTCGATAGGGTATGTTGTATGGATTCTTTTTACACAAAAATTCATGTAGTCTGCCACACATCTTATTATAACATTGGAAAATTACATAAAAGGTTTTTTTTAAATTCTAGTCTTATCAACCCATATTATGAAACGAACAATAACGAGAATCTTAGAAATATTGCTTCGGCAAGTACAAAGAGAAAACGATTAGTTATTACGCCTATTCGATCGAAAAATATCGAAAGTTAAATCGTAGCGCAAGTACTTAATTCTATTTAGATTATAAAAACTTTTATAAAATTTTGTTTTGTTTTGTGAGTTTCGGTTTTGTTTTATGTGATTTAAACTTTTTTAGAAATCTTTTTACTTTATAGTTGTTCTTTTATTTTTGTGATACAAATTAATTTCTAAAACCTCATTTTCTTGGGATTTTCGGGTCACGAGAGATCAACATTTTGATGAATTGTCAGACCTCTCACAGAAAATATCCCTGCCTGAGGGTGACCCTTGAAAAAGTCTTCATCCCGGATTCATTGTATTCATATTATATATATATATATATATATATTTAAATATATTTTTTTTAAACTATATATATATATATATATATATATACACACACTGAAGTGACAAAAGTCATGGGGTAGCAATATGCAAATATACAGATGGCAGTAGTATCGCAGCGAAAAAGTATAAATGCGCAGTTCCTTTTCCAGAGCTTTCATTTGTGTTCAAGTTATTCATGTGAACAGGTTTTTCGTGATTTATGGCGGCACGACGAGAATTAACAGACTTTGAACGTGGAAAGTTCGTTGGAGCTAGATGCATGGGTCATTCCATTGCGGATATCGTTAGGGAATTCAACATTCCGAGATCCCAAGTATCAAGAGTGTGCCGAGAGTATGAAATTTCAGGCATCCCATCCCATCATGGACAGCGCAGTGGGCGACCACCTGCACTTAACGACCGAGACCACCGACGTCTGTGTAGAATGGTCAATGTTAATAGGCACGCAACACTTCGTCAAATAACTGCAGGAATCAATGTGAGACGTACGAGGGACGTGTCCGATAGGACTGTGCGACGAAATTTGTCTTCTTTGGGCTATGACAGCAGAAGACCGACTCGAGTGCCTTTACTGACAGCACGACATCGCCTGCAGCGACTCTCCTGGGCTCGTGAGCATATCGACTGGTCCCTAGACCAGTGGAAAACCGTGGCGTAGTCAGATGAGTCACGATTTCAGTTGTTACGAGCTGCTGGTAGAGTTCGAGTGTGGCGCAGACCCCACGAAGCCATGGACCCAAACTGTCAGCCAAGGCACTGTTCAAGCTAGTGGTGGCTGCATAATGGTGTGGGCTGTTTTTACATGGCATCGACTCGGTCCTCTGGTGCAACTGAACCGATCATTGACTGGAAATGGTTATGCTCAGCTGCTTGCAGATCACTTGCAGCCATTCATGGACTTCACGTACCCACACAACGATGGGATTTTTATGGATGACAATGCGCCATGTCACCGGGCCAGAACTGTTCGCGATTGGTTTGAAGAACATTCCGGACAATTCCAGCGCATGATCTGGCCACCTAGATCGCCCGATATGAATCCCATCGAGCTTTTATGGGACATCATCGAAAGGTCCGTTCGTGTCCAAACTCCTGCACCATCCCCACTTTCACAATTATGGACGTCTATACAGACAGCATGGCTCAATATTCCTGCAGAGGACTTCCAACGTCTTGTGGACTCCTTGACACGTCGAGTTGTTGCACTTCGCCGGGCAAAAGGAGGACCGACACGATATTAACAGTCATCCCATGACTTTTGTCACTTCAGTATATATATATATATATATATATATATATGTAAACTTCAAAACCCACACAATTACCATAATAAATGAATGTTGATATATGGTCTTTACATAGAAATCGTAAATTCTCAAATGCACACTCGATTCTCTTCATTATACTATGGAGTTAAACACAAAATGTATCGCAAGGCGAAAGCTTGCTAGTATGGACAGAGCTGTTAAAATAATTAGTTTTAGATAATTATCTTTTGCACCACTACCAGATTTTGAGTTGGTAGGCCATCATAGTTCGTATTAAATAATATTAAAAAAATCTTAAATATTTTTGGTTCACTTCTCCAGTAAAATACTATTAATACAAGGCTTAAGTTCTAAAAAAGGTAAAGTTAAGGAAGAATTTGATAATATTCTAATTAGACACTTTTTACTAAGACAACGATAGTTCAAAAACAGAGTTTTAAGAGCGAAGCTTTTGTATGCCATCATATCACTGACAGCTTGCCACTTTTCCCAATTTCATCTTTCACCACATGTCCACAATGAAGCGCTGAAAATGTAATAACAGCTCTTTAAATATTGCGCATTTGAAGCACACAAAACAAGTAAAAGGCATTGAAGGATCAGCTTATTAAGCGTTTTTGATGAATATATGATTCCTCAATTCATAACACACTGTAAATTTATGCAGGATGATAGGAAGGTAATTTTTAACTCTTTACATTCAAAACGACAATTCAATCTGGTAGGGACAGGGAAGTAACATGCATCTATAGTAAAGCGACTATGCTGAATTTATTGAGACAAGTTACAGCGCCCATGGAGGAGAAATCAGGAACTTAAAAAATAATTCGAAAAATAAAATAAATCGACTAAAAATGTCTTATTACAAAAATGTTAGCTATGCCATAGTAGAAACATATGAGACATGAACAGATTTTATGGAGTTATCTACAAAATTGGCGGAAATATTTGCGATAAAAATTACGATCTTCCCGCTTCTTGAAAATGTATCCTCAGATTCCCCACATCCTGAGTGCATTTTTCATATTTTAATTTTTTTCTTTTTACTTTCGTTGTTGCTTACATTTCGCTTCGCTGTAGCTTAACTCGGAAAAATTATACGATAATAATGATGAATATATTTTTAAAATTTTGTTCAGCTTGTGTTTTTATTATGGTATAGCGTATATTTTTCTCACTGGACATTTTGGTCGATTTCCTATATATTTTGAATTATTTTTTGTAAATTTCTGGTTTCGCTTCTGACTGCTGTAATCGGTTTTAATGAATTCAACATAATCACTTTACTATAAACACACTTTACTTCCCTGGCTATACGAGATGAATTGAATTTAAAAGAATTGTCGTTCATGCCTGTACATTTGTTTTGAATACGAGAATTACTGCATAATTCGAGAAGAGTTCATTAAACTTTTATCAAAGATTCCAATTTTATCTTTAAAAAAATGTCTGGTAAAATGCATTTAATTTTAAAGTTAGTAAGACAGAAAGAAGCTGATACAAGCTTTTAAACCATCTGAATTTTTTGTAAAAAAAAGAAAAAAAAGTATCGTTCGATTCTAGCAATTTTAAAATTCAAGAGAAGAAAGCAAGATAATTCCAATAGTGAGTAAAAGGCGATCATAAAAAGAAACCTTGAGGACAACCAGAGAGACAAGACAGATGCTAATTTCTGCATAAAGAGATTTCATATGTTTTAAAACTTAATAAGAGAATTCTATCTCAAAAAGACAGTTTTTAATACATTCAGTAGATAAGAACTAGCCATTTGGACGTATTTATGATTTTCGGAATCAAGCATTGAATGTTTATTCTGAGATATAGTAATTTTCACAAGGTATTACATAAAAAATCATTATATTCTTTTCAAAATTTATTTCCTTTATTAAATAAGTTAGTCTATTGTGCAAAAACATTTTTCCAAATGAAATCGTACTTGCGGGAACAGCAAAATCTAAATTCATAAAATGGAAATTGTTTTTTGATTACAAAACTGCTTTCAACTGATTCCCTTCAATATATCTTTATACCTTATTATTATTAATAATAATAATCTTTAAAATTGCAGTCTATACTCACTCTATGATATCAAGCAGACAATCAACGTTTGAATGGACCAATTTTAATTATAATCATCCACCACATTTTAAATACACGAAAATAATTCTAGAAATGGATGTTGCATTGTAAAGTAAGATTTACCAGATTTTAAAAAAACTGATATGGAAAGGCGGTTTTTGGATAATGTAGAAAGATGCACTACTGCAAGAAGTTAGTTTGAATTTAAGAATTATGAAGTACAATGTATATGAATTTTTAATTACTTTTAATAAAAAGGAAAGTTTTCTAATACAATATGAACTTTAATAAGGCATCAGACACAATACATTTTCATTAGTAAGAATAAATATTACAAAAAAATAAATCGTAAGATAATGAATGATTATATCAATGATAACTATTTATAACTGATATAATATTTGATGATAGAAATCTACAAAATTACTACATGCTTTACTGATCAAAGAATAAAATCACACATAACATTAGCAAGCATAATATATAAATTCAAAAAATGCAACTTTCTAGACAATTAGATAAATATTTAGAACTTTAAAAGCATGGACGGAATACAAGTTCACCTTATAATTTACAAGAGGAGACACACTGAAAGTAATAAAAAATTAAGGAGCCAGATTTAAAATAAAATTTTAATCATGTGAGTGTAACTATATTTCTATTATCAAGTTTCTAATGACATAAACTTATAAAATAAAAATTACTTTATATTCACCAACAATAAGAATAATATTTAATGTGATAAGCTAAAGAATTTAAAAAAGATTTGAAAATCTACTTTAAAAAAAGGTAATGGCAGAAATCAAGTTGCATGTGAAAACTATGAAACAGAGCCCTATTTTTTTGCCTTATAAGAAATTAAATTTGGTGTAAATTGTGCGCCAATCAACTGTATCCATGAAATGGTACTCGGTTTTGGTATCACTAGCTGATTTGAATATTGATTTAACATTATACAGTAATAAAACATAGAAATATAATCGTTATGAAAAAGCGGTTTATAAATTAGCCCCACAATTACAAAAACAAATTTTTAAAACAACTGCATTTACAAAACACTGCATATATAAAATGGGTCAGAATGCATCAAGATAGGACGGAATTATAGACATAGAAATATTAAAAACATTAGTATGAAATATGAGGAATTTTACAGTACATCTAATGGCATAAATATATTTTTAAAAAGTCCCTGAAACTTTTGAAATGTAATTAAACAAATCATTGAAGGTTTCTATAATGAATAAGATATACTAAGCTGCAAATTGAATTTAGATATCAGTTTTGGGAAAAATTGAATAAAATCAAAACTGTACAATAATTTTAAAAAGCAGAATTTATATGTAGTGCTATAAAAAATAACAGAAAAAAAGCCTTCAATAACTTTAATGGAGTTTACAGAGATTTGAAGATAAGTTTCTTAATTCTACAGTAAATGATGTAAAAATAATGGATGAAGAAAGTTAATAGATATAAAAAAGAAAAATTTGTGTATCTTAATTCTTGAGTTACTTAAAAATTCAACATAAAATGATGTGTCATACAAATGATTTCATAAATGAAAAAACCTTATTGCTATATGCCATTGTGATAACCCTAACTGTATTTTTCACCATAAATTATTTATGAACTGGAAGTTATATTTCGCTTAGTTTATATATATTTTTGAACATTAGAAAAAAATTGAATGCAGCTCTGATAAAATAACTTATATTCATAAGCCATTAAAATCTTTCTTTAGTTAGATAACTTCCTACATTAAGCAAAATGGTATACAATAATAGTAAAATTTCAGTGAAATACTGAGAAATTTTAAGAATGTGATATAATGAACTAATAAATATATATAATATACACAGTTACAGGACGATAAGTGAGAGGATTGAAAGAAGGTTATTAATAAATATTTTTTTATTTAGGCTAATGAAAAACGATAGACAGTAGTTTCTTGGGAAGGAAACAAAAGCATTCATGGCAGACATAAAAAAATAGCTTTAAAAGCAGACATGGAAAACTAAATGAATATAAATGAAATGCATTGCCTCAGAAATTAATTGGTCCAATAGTCTATTTGTTTATCCTATAAAACTAAACATAAAAAAAGGAAAATAATATATACTCATAAAATAAGCCATGCAATTGGATGTAAACGTTCAAAGTCAAAAGGAATTTTGCAGTAGTTAAATATTCAAAGTAATCCGAAGACTTTCCTTCAAATGAAACAAATATCTTTCTCAGAAAAACACAAAGTAACTTTTGTTCAATAATTTTATAAACATTTTCAACTACAATAATAAGCAAGTAAATAAAATTTGCCTTTTCTAAAAAAAATAAAATATTGCTTTAATGAAATAATCATTAAAACATAATAAAAGACAAATAAGGATTCAATACAAAATAATAATAATAATAATAATAACACAAAGAAAACATGCTTTATAAAATTATAACTGATGAAGGAAGAAAATTTCTCTTTGCCAATAAATCAAATTTATGCACAAGATTAGTATTTATACCATTCACAATTAATATCAAAGAAACAGCAAAAAAAATTTATTATTTCATAACTAAGAGATATAATTACAGAGCATAAATATAATCAATGCTACCATTTAGTTTATACCTGTGCAACCTAGTATACTTTGAAAAAAGCAAAAGGGTAGATAAATGTTTGGTTAACTATTTTCCCGAGGATGTGATGATGTAGAAAAATTTTATGCACATACATCCTAGACTAGCATTCAGATGTAAATTTCGAAAAATGTGCATTTCCAAATTCATTCCTGACTTAAATGTACAGGTAATATCATTAGAATACCTTCAAAGAGCAATAATTATATACAGACGCTAGTGCATTAATCATGAACAGTATTGCACAATCAAAATCAAATCATGTAAAAGATTTTTGGCTATTTTAAATGCATATCACAACTAAACAATTAGCAATATAAAAAAATTTAAAAGAGAAATTCACCATAAATGAATTTTATACCAAGAATTTTAAGATCTGCTAATCTTAGAAAAATATTTTTAAAAAAAGTTGTATCAAAATTGCACAATTATTAAGAGAAGAAACTTTAGAGGATTTTGCAGTTTCTTCAGTGAATAATTCAATATCTTATAATAATTTTTTTATAAAGTAAAAAAAAATTAAATTAAATTTTAATGGTAAATTTTTTTTTAAAAAAAGTATTTCAGCATAAAAAGGATTTGCAATATTTCAAAGGTAAGAATCAAATGGAAAATTAAATAAAGTGGGTAATATTCAATAATGGTTAGTCTTTACATCAGAAGTAATTTTATACATTAAAAAAATCTTCCTTAATAAAGGGTTCAGTAGGATTGAATACAATTATTGCTGAGGCCATAACATATATTTATGTTTCCCACAAGCAACTTTGCAATAGTGTTAAAAGCATATAGATAATATATTAATCAGGGATAGTAATTTTCTAAAAATGGCTTCATAATGCATATATTTATACAAAATATCCTATCAAGTAGAGTAGAAAATCCTAAAGCCTTAATGATAAAAGGAAAATTTTAAGCAATTTTGTAAATTATAAAAATATTAAAAAATTAATTCAATGTTAATTTATTAAAATAACAGGTATTTTAAAGCGATATAATGAATCAGTAGGAATGATTTCACAGAGTTATTAATGACAAAAGCATCTAAAACATTATTCCATTTTTGAAACAACCACATCCACAGGAGTAAGGTTTTTTACAAGTACCAACACCAAGTTCTTCAGATAATATAATTCATAACCTTCTGACCTTGTAGCTGAGATTCAGTTGATAAGACACAAAGTGACAATGATAACCCAGTCAACTTCAGATATAAGAGAACAATTATTTCTTAATTTAAAATTTTTTAAATGAATGAACTAAATTATTTCTAGATTATCTTTGACAAAAATGGTAAAAAAACATAGTAAGTAGTAAAACTAATAAAATACATGGTAATAGATAACAAACAATAATTAAAGTTGGATAATGCAAAAAAACAGCCTTATATAATACTTTTTCTTCAAATATTACATAATAAAACTGAATTAATTTTGAATCTTCTTTTATTCTATTTAACCCTTTATAACACTAAGTTGCATTCCAGCAATAAACACAAAAAGTCAATAACTTTTTCAAAGCAAGCTTTGAGAAACGATATGTTAACTGTTGTAAGTTGTAAAGTAAACCATGTTTGTATAATCATCTATACTCTAATTTTCAAAACAATAATTCATTGACCGTTTACATAGCTGAACATGCTTATTTCTGTAAGTCTTTGAATTTAGTGGGGGGAGAGGGATCTGGAAATACGAATAAATATATTTCCCAAAAGGGTACAGATCTAAAAAATAAAATTGGTTGAAAATTTGTAACGTTTAAATTATTTTTTTTAAAGCTGCTTGTCTGTAACTATGAACACAAAATATATAATTTATATATTTAAGATGAATATAAAGATATTAATAATTATTAATATAGTCATAATAGTAATTATTAATATATAGTCATATTCAGCAAGATGGAATGTCTAAATACTGTTCTATTAAATAAGTTATCTTTTCAATATAATGACATAAGTAATTTGTTGATTATTAGTGTCTTCTTAACTGTTTCTACTGCCTTTAAAAATTATAAGAAACTTTAATATTTTTAAAAGCTTGATAATTTTTCATCAACTACCATTTAATTTTTGGGTAAGCACCTTACAATAGCATTGTAACTGCTTTGCAAAATTTTTGGAATGTTCCTACATTTCTTTTGGAATTTTCCACATTTTTATGGACTATGGTACTTAGAACAAAAGGATTAAACCAACATAATAAAAATTAAGTTCAAATGTCACTCAAATTTTATCAATAATGTGCAAAATGACCATAAAACAAAATGAATTATACACTTATAATGTAAATTATGTAATGGTTGCCTAAATACTTCAACAAAGCAACAAATACATTATAACGTGTCAATGATTAAATGCTCTTAGAGAAGTGTAGTGCTTTATAACCAAATACTCAAATGTCAAATAATAAAATTACTAAAAAAAAACAACCATACTAGCAAGGCTAGTAAAATATAAATCGTACAAAATTATGTATTGCTACTCCAATACAAAACTTGAATTTAAAAATTCATATGATAGATAATCATTACAATAAAAATCCTAAGGAAATAAAAATGGAATGCATAGAAATACAAATTTTCAGAACACATAAACATTAACTTGAAATCTAAAACACATATTCAACATTTTATAAATCTGCTGTACACTAAAAATACAGTAAACAGTAATCCCCACTAAAACTAACATTACATACAAACACCAAGAGAAACAATTATCCATTGCTAAAATTCAGATATCAAAACATCTTGTTTATATTAACAATTCATTTTCAAGTAAGCAAAGTTGTTCTGAATTCTGTAGACTCAAATTTGCCATACAAACTTTTAAGTAGTAAAATATCTTAGAGAGCTTAAAACTATTCCCTTTCTTTTAAAGAGAATTTAAATCGTGTCTGCAAATATTAAAAGTTTCAAGTATAGCAACATTAAAAACGATCTTTCGAAAGGGTACCCATTTCAGTATCTTGTAAATATTGCAATTCCTGTAACTCTTGAAATTTCTCATTGTCCTTTATGCGAGCATAGTTTGCTGACAAGCACATTAAGTAATGAACCTGAAAAAATTATGATAAATGATTAAGAAATTTTAGTGTTCTTTAATTATCAAACAAAATAAATCAATTTGATATAATATGAACTGTGATACAAGAAGGAAAAAAAAGAAAATTTTTACAACGTTTAAATTCTACAAAATAATCATAAACAAAGCATTGTCATTTAAAAAAATATTTCTGTATACAAAAGAGCTAAATAATAACATGACAAAAAAAACCATTACTCACCAAACTTAGCACAACTAAGAAGCTAGCTACAAGGGCAACAATGAACAAGACTTCAGATGGTTCCACCTTAATTCACAAAAACAGTGAAATAATTAACACAGACACCTATTTTCCTTTACGAACAACACAAGAGAGAGAGAAGGAAAGGAAATCAATCTTTCATTTATATAATTTAACCTAGGCTAAATAGGTGCACATTTTAATTAGTACCAGAACATTCATAAACATTCGACTCAAAAAATTTACTTTGCTAGAAGATAGCTTGCTATCAGAATTAAATTTATAAAACTAATTTTAAAACTTCGTGAGAAGTTATACTTTCCACCCAATGACCTGGTTTCAGTATGTCTACTTCACATAAACATCAATAAACATAAATCATAAAAGAAATTAGCAAGGGATGGGAAGTTTTTTGCTCATTTTCATTTAAATTAAAAATCCCAATGTGATACAGAATGTCAGAAGAGTCCATGGACTTAAGCCTGTGTAACTTCCTATCCTTTACTCTATTTGCTAAAAATGAAGATAATACAACAATGCTGAAGCACAGTAGCTAAAGATAAATTTTAATTATATACAATATTATATCAATATTTCATTAAATGGCAGTCTAATTATTCAAACTAGTACAAAAATATTTTACCAATATAAATATTGATTTATTTTTGGCTTGGTTATTACTATAAATAACTTTCTTAAATCAAATCCATGGTATTTGATGCGAGTTGTGTCTAACATGAAAGGTAATAAATATTGCAAGAATTTCCACAAGACTGTCAAGCATGCATACTTAGGTTTAGAGTCTAATGCTAAATCTAACAAAGTTGATATCAAGAGCAATAAAATATTTCTTCTCAACATATTCATAACAGTTAAATAACAAGCCCCCCCCCCCCGAAAAAAATCCTCAATAACAATGACACCCTTTTGTCTCTTAATTTGAAAGTATAGCAACTCATAGTACTTTCCCTCAACACTGGTACTTCTGAAGAATATAGAGATATCCCAAAAAACGATGTTGTAATGTAAATGGCATAATTTTAAACATGATCAACTAAAACAAACTAACTCACCTGACATTCAACAGAAAAGTTTCAATCAAGGTTAATCTAAAAAGTTTTACTTCCATCTTTCTTAACTTGCAAAAAAATCAGCTAAAAATACTCTAGCAACGGAGAATATTTAAAGTAAATAAGTACATTTCAACTTAAAAAATTTCCTTCCTAGGGCTAATAAAATAACACAGTAACTCTACAACTTGCATTAGTTTCACTTTTTTTTTTTTTTACTGATGGCAAGTAGAATTGGTTGGTTATTCCTTCAAATAGAAGATTTCATGAAAATCAACAAATTCTCGAAACTGAGCAGGAAATTATTAGAAAAGTCAAATATAAATATTTCATAAATAATGCTAATTAAACATCTTTGCAAGGAAAGAATGTTGGAAATATCTAACTGTAAGTTAAAAAATAACATTTATTTAGAGATGTAATGCATTAAACTTAAATACTGCTGCCTGTACTATAAGAAAGAATTAAACTTTAAGTTATTCATAATTAGGCAGTAGAGTTACATTTAAGCATGGTTTGAAATTAAATAAATATTTGCACATTGAGCAGTTATATTTGCACATTTGAAATATATAACTGCTTTTATAGAGTAAATATATATATTGATATTTACTCTATAAAAGCAGTTATATATTTCAAAATTAAAGAGCAAGCACCAGTAAATGCACCGAAGAAATTTTTTTGCATCTGTATTTTTTAATTAAAATCATGCTTGAATCATTTGACAAGCCCTATCTTGTGATTCTGTATACAAAATAACTAATTCTCAAAACACAGTGATTTTTATGTTCACTAAAGTAAAGAAAGAAAATACTTACACAATCTTTACAGAAGTTTTTTTGTTTCCCTTCATCACATATTCTAAGAAGATTTACATCTGTATTATTAGGAAAAAGAAATCCTGCAAAATAATATCATAATTAAAAAGATAACAGAAAAAAATTTACAAAAAACAATAAAAAAAATTAAAAAAACAGAATATAAATAATGGAACATTAGAATGCTTCCCCCTAAAAGTCCATTCTTAAATTAGATTCAAAGTTTGAAACAGAAAATGAAAAGGGGGAGGATAGTTTACAGTGATTGAGATTATAATGATTGGTACAAGTGCTCTAACTTCTAAACAATTTAAGGGAAAAAAAGTAAATTTTTAAAATCAAAAATTAATGTTTATAAACGTTTTAATTTTTAAAAAATGTTAAACTATTAAGAAAATTAGAATTGTTTATAAACAGTTTGCTATCATAAAATGAAATTATATGAAAGGAACGTACATCCTTAAAATTTCCTAAGAAAAAAAAAACTTTAAAAATTATAAGATTCTAAAATTTACAAATATTTAAGCCCATTTTTGAAATATGAATCTGAAATCAATGAGCCATTTACTTTTTTGCAACATTTAATATTAACTCCCAGCATTCAGCCTGCTCTTCTTCAGCTAAATTACATTAAGATTATATATAGAATTATTTTTTAAAATCTGAAAATGTCACAAAAAAGTTATTCTGGAAATACAGTGATTTATTTACTAGTCATAATGTTTGGCTGTACTGATAATTTTAAATTTTAGTAAAACATTTTTAAAAAGAAACTGAAATGCTAAAAAATAAGTTTCGACATTGTATACACAATTTTATTTGAGAAGAAATTTACCTCTTTAAGTGTCTTAAATAGAAAATGTAAGAAGATTACTATTAAAAGAAAATTACTAATCATTTAAGTTGCCAAATATTTTCAAAATTTGAAGTCCCTGATTCAAACTTGCAAAACCAACCTCTAAACAATGAATTTAATGTTGTTGTTTTTACTGGGGCAAGGGCCAAATTTAGATATATTACAACAAATATATGGCTGATATATAGACACATGGTAGATTATAAAACTGTTAAAAATCTAAAAGATTTCAAGTTAATATTAAAAATAAAATCTTTAAAAAAGGCAACATATCCTGGAAAACAAATAGCTCCCCCTTTCAAAATATCATGAAATGTCATTCAAACTAAACATGTTAAAGAAGGAAAATTGATTCAAATGCAAGAAAAAAATGAAACAGAATTAACAAAATTAAAAATTCAATCTGGCATCAAAGAATAGGAAAACCACTGTGGTCTTTTTAACTCAATATCTTTTTAAGTATTTGCCGTTTATATAGGTACTTGAAGATTAAAATGTTTCCAAATAGAAACATTGCAGTGTGTGCTTATAATTTTGGGTCTCAGAGTAGGTTTATCAGAGGATATTTGATTTGTTAAGGATTGCTCTGTAAAAGCAGGATAATTTACTTCTATAATTTCATCTGAATCCTAATCTAAAGTATCTTCAACTACAAAAGAATTAATATCTTCATTAGTTTTATTTTATCGTGACTACTAAACCTATTAAAATATATTTAGATTATAAGTTTACATGTGTGAACTTGTTTTATTATAAATTTTGGGATTTGCTGCTTCTTCTGTGGAGTAAGAAGTTTTCTTCTTGCACCTTTCATCAGAAGTCAAAATCAGCAAAAGACCTCCCCCTCCCCCATATAAAAGTTAGAGGTCTCTGCATAATGTTGATTTTTGTTATCAGTTGAAATTTTAAGGGTATTTTAACAATATTTTTGTATTATTTCCCCTTTTTAGTAAAATTTTTAAAACCAGTTTATCCAGTGAAATTGAAAGGAAATCACAGTTCATTATAAAATCATGGTTTTCACTATAAGTAGTAAATGGAGTAGGCCAGAATACATCAGAAACTGAGGACATTTAAAGAACTGGAAGTGTTTTTCAAAAGAAATGGTTTCATGTTAGGAGATTTATCTGGTTACTTTGAGTGTGAACTATGAATGTACAACTGCAGGCCCTAAGGAATTATGATCTGGTTGATTTCCAAGGATCAAGTTTTTTTTTTAAATTTCATTTTTGCAATTAAAATTTTTTCTTATTGTCAAGCTGAACAACTGCAAAAATAGGAAGTGTGCACATGTTTGAAATATGCACATTTCTCCTTAGAATTACATTGAATAATATCATGACTGATTTGTACAGTGGGTGCAAGCTTGTATTCTAAGGCAAGAACATGTAAAATAAATAAAATAATGGCTTTTAAAGCAATGAAGGGACCTGAAGTTATCAAAACAAACAAAAAAAAGTCACATATAACTACTTTAATGCACTTTAATAGTTTGAAGAAATGAAATCTAAAATGAAGTACTTTGTGTTTAGGAGATGGCCATCCCCCCATATAGATATACATTGTGCATGGCTCTCTCCTTGATCTAGTAATTGTTTTGAGAATTTCTTGCAATTCAATATTTGGTAGTTCTAAAGCAGACAGGAGCTTGCCTGTCATCTAGGTACTCTTGCAACTACTAGGTCCCTCACTTCCGATCGAGGAATGAAAGAAAAAAAAATTAAAAAACCTTAATTTCTTTGGAAAAATTCAAAAATGCGTATGAAGATACAGTAACTGGAAAGTTTGAAAAGACTAAGTTTTACTATTTACTGAAAGTGCTTTCAGAACTGGACTTCAACAAGCTATTTCTCAGACCAAAATTTTAACCTCACCAATATTACCAGTGATGGCTATCTCAGTTTAAAAAAATTACAGAATATGATAGATAGGATTTTGGCAAGATTTGTCATCTACTAAAGGGACAAGATTTTCATTTTTCTACACAAAATTATTAAAGAATTAGGCTTGATGGCACAGCTCACCATAGAGACCAAAGAGGGAAGGTAGTCATTAGTTTTGGAAATGCCCATCCTTGGTGTTTGCATTATAGCTGGCCAGTACCTAGTCATATCCATAGCCAGTGACCACCCTTAATACCAAGTCTCAGAGTTTGGTGTTAAAGCTCTTTGCTTGAACAATAGTAGACTAATGATTCAAGTAGCTAATTACCAGTTGAATTAATAAACTAAGGATCAGAGTGAAACAATCTAATGGGTTAATATGCACAGTCAACATAAGGTTTTCAGCTGTCCATAAGCTTCTCTCTCTCTCTTTTTAGGAGCCTACCGAAGGAATATATTCTGACAAAGGACAGCAAAAATCAGAAGGAATACATTTTTAAATACTTTTAAAGATCTATATTCTTCTAAATAGAATGTAGGTTGTCAGGTATCTGGAGATTTAAGCACATGCATTCAATAAAAAGCCTTTAAGAGGGGGAAAAAAAGTAATTCGATAATGCAGAAATTCAACTTTTTGGTCTCATAAAAAAAGTCATTAGGTCTTTACAATTTTCTACTCTTATCTGAAAAATAAAATCAACATAAACCTATCAGAACCTAATTTATTTTGAATTCATGTATGAAAAGTACTAGTCTACAATTAAAAATTATGGCTGCAAATGGGTTTAGTATAAAAAAAATAAAAAAAAAAGGCTTAAAGAGGAGTAAGTAATATTTTTTTTACACAGTCCAATATGCAAATACCAAAAAAAAAAATCTGCAATTATTACATATTTGTAAAAAGTATATTTCATGAATCAAAACTTTTTTTTTCTCAATATGTAAGTATAACAAATTTTTAATCAACAATAGAGAAATCTGTTAACTTACCAAGAGGCTTTAGATCAATACATTTATTTTCAGGGTTTGATTCATACTTCAGGTTATTACACATTCCCCACCAAACAGTGAATACAAATGTTATAAGTACAAGAGAAACAAAGACCATTAGCCAGACCAGCTCCAAAATATATGTCAATCCCATAAACTAAAAGTAAATATAAGGTTTTACATATCATATACACAATTGAAAAAAAAGAAAACATAATCCAACAATACATATATAGACAAAATTATACAAGGATGTTAGAAATATAACTAAGACAAAGCTAGTTTTGGGAAATTCAATAAGATGTATAGCTCATGAAATGGGAAAAATCATTAATAATTTTTTTAAAAAAAATTCTATGAGCAATGTACATAAAGCCATTTAAAGAATTTTGCATTGCACATGTCAAACAGAGCACACAATTTATAAAAAAAAATTGTGAATATTTGGGCATTAAAAAATTAAAAGTTAATACATTGAAAATAATAAAAGCCTAGACATAAAAGGAAATGATCTTTAAAAACCATAATCTGCTTTATAGAAATATGTAACTAATGCTTTTCATTTCTTTTATAGATTATTTTTTTAAAATCAAGAATCTTTGTGATAATTGTTCACAAAAATATTCTCTTGATACTTAGAAGGGATATTAACTATGAAAGAATAAAAAAATGTACATATGTTTTTATCTTAAAACATTAAAAATAAGAATACCATGCTAACTCCAATTTAAATAAAAATCAATGCATTAATGCACAAATATTTTTTTAATGTTCTTGAAAAATGGCAGAATATTGTTTATCAATAATGGCTTCAAAGAAATTCCAAATATAAAAATAAGCCCTCTCACCTAGAAATGCATGAAGCTGTAGAGTACAAATAACATATAGACAATAAAACTAACATTGTATATGCAATTAAATACTTTTGAAAAATTTTACTCTGCTGTTCAGTAGGTATCAATTGCTTAATATGTGATAAATTGATTTAAATTTACATAATCATACTTCAAACCATTAAATAAAAGAAATGAAATAAAATTGGTTAATTTAAAAAAAAAAATTTAATCATCATTTTTGAAACTACTTACAAAGGCACATGATACTCGTCCACCAATTCTGGATTTGAATCCACGGTAAATTCTTTCTCTAGTTGCCCCAGTAGCCAAAAAGCCGACTAATAATAAAATTAAACTGAAGGCACCCATTACACTGCCAATGATTATGAAAACAATATGCAAATCCATAAGCCTAAAATAAATAAATATATAATAAAAATTAAAACATTAATTTTTTTTCATTCAGAGAACATTTTTTTCACAATTGACTTATATCTCAATATTGAAAATCTTCATGTAATTTTGAAAATTGTCAAAAAAAAAATTAATTAAGAGTATTAAAATTAAGGAATGAGTATCTAAATACGCTTATAACTTTAATTTTTTTAAAGTAGAGTTTAATTTTATGACTGCATTTACATAACTTAATACTGTTAATTTTATTACAAATGTATAATTAAATTCTATCAATAATTATTGCATATTTTCTTGAATGAAATCTTTCTACATTTTTGAAAATACAGAGTTCCTCACACACAAAACAGAAAAATATTCTCCGATTTCTATAGCAATAAGCTATAATACAAGGGTTAAAACTTTAGTACTACCAATTAATTATATGATACTATTTGTATTTTTAAATATATTAATAATAGCCATAAAGAAGAAAAATAAGATCAATCTATATAAAATTAAAAAGAAACTCATCTATAAAAATTATAATAAATGAATGCTATTTCAACAACAAGTAAATATTTCAACACAAAAATAGTAAATGTTATAAAAAAAGAAAATTAGTTACCAATCAAATTTAAACAAGAAAACTTCTTCAAAAGTTCTCAGAGTTAGAGAAATACCACGATAAAATGAGCCAAGGAATATGCCAACTCCAGTACAACAGAGTACTGTGGCAATCAATGTTGCATATGGTATTCTGGTTAAACAGCGACATGCTAAAAATGAGGAGAAAAAATAATTAAGAAAAATATGAATGTATTGTGAATATGCAGTTAAAAATGATTGAGTCAAAAGAAGAGGAAAGATCAGTTCCTGTAGTTTACTCTTTTGATACTCGTTTTTTGTAATTATATTAATATATATTACCAACTAGCCGCCTTTGGCGACCAGTCGGTTCGCCAGTATTAATGCTCACTAAAATTTTCAAATAATATTTTATGTAGTTTTGTCTCATTACAGGTTTTCCACCGAAATATTTTTAAACCAAACAAATTTTGATAATCATATAATTCATTTATAGTATTATTTTCTTCAGATGTTCTGTACATTGTACTACTTAGCTTTCTCTTTCTATCCGCGCAGTAATTGTCCCGGAATTGATATTTTACTTAAATGGTGGAGGGAAAGAAATAAAATTCTACGTTTTTATAGAATAAGTATTCTAATTTTCATAAATGTAAACACACTAAACAAATAGACACAATTGCGGAAGTTTAAAAACAGCTTGGAAAATGCTGCGCACAGAGGAAATAATGATGACACACACACACACCCTTATTTTTTTTTTCATGGAAACCCTTTTTTTTCTATCCTTTTTTTTTTATTTCTACAGACTCTTTTTTTTCCCTTTATTCTTTTTTTCTTCCTTGCCCAGACTTTATTTTGAACAGACATTGATTAAATATTCATACCGACTAATAATAAAAGCAACTATTTTCTTTCTTTTTTAAACATCCCGTTATCTATGAATGAAAACCAACTGACTTCGCGTATTTCTTTCTAAACAAATCATAATTTATTACTTCCTGCTATCTAACTCAGTTGGTATGGGGGGAGGAAATGAAGATTTTTGGCGGGAAAGTAAGAAAAGTGTCGTTTTAACTCTTTTCTACGCAGTTTTTTAATTTTTTCTCTCCATAAGAACCATCCTCGTGTCTTAATGAAAATATTTTTAAAAAAATTAGCCAAATCGGTCGAGCCGTTCTCAAGTTTTGCGCTTAGCAACGCATTTCGAGTTGCATTTTTATTAATATAGATAAATTTTAATATTAAAATCCTTATATTGTACTCATAAATTGAAAGTTATGAACAAAATAAAACTAAAATTTAAAAAGGATTCTAGCGTATATTGAGTCTGTAATTTAAGATATATTTACTGCTGAAATAAAGCCTTTATAATAAAAATCACAACTCATGCAAAAACCCAGAACAATAATTATACATTTACTAATACTATTATTTTATACAAGAAATCGCTAAAAACTATTAAAAAAACTCAGTAATTTTATTATCAGCTATAAAAGTGCAGCTTTTGATCATGTAAAATAATACATGCAACATTTGCATTTATCAACACTTCATTTACTCAATATGCAATGATGATCTATATTCTTTCACATCAATACAGCAATGTCTTTTAATAACCAGTAATCATTAAATATTTTTAGTATTTCCAGTTTCAGCTATAAAAGTGACATTTATAATTAATAAAATTATATTAATGCTCAATTTTACAGGTATTAACTTAAAAATTTGTTTAAAAAAATTAAACAATAAATTTTGCCGATTATTATGCAAACATATATATTTATGAAGATAAAATTAATTCTAAAATTAAAGAATTAGCAAAGAAACTCACAAAATGATTCTGTTTTTTCTTCATACATAAAACCATCCACATACTGGAATGGAATAGGATAATGGAAAATTAAAGGGCCAACATAAGTCCCCATTGTCAACGAATGCACAATGTGAAAAGAGAGCAGAGACAGTTGAGAAGCCATGCAAGCAATGTTATTGATTGGTCTTCAAACTAACCACAAATCATTGCAAGGGCTTCTTTCTCAGCTCTTTAATAGCCCAGCAGAGACCAAAGCAGAGGGAAAGGGAGAGAAATGAAGGGACAGGGGATTTGGGTAAAAAGACTGAGGAAGATTTAAAAAAAAAAATACACCTTAATAATAATATATACAAAGCAGATCATAATACTCAATTTATAATTTTTAAAAATACTTCAGGAATTACAGTGTAAAAAAAATAAATGAAAGATTTTTTTTTTTTTTTTTTTAGTATTAAGTTAAAAATAAGTTAGTCAATATCATTTTAAAGTTTCTTTGGAATTGAATTTTTAAAATTTTGGACAAAATAAAAACCTGACTTAATAAGACTATATTTAGTTAATCTTTTGACTAGCATCACCAATTTAGCAAGGGTGTCCAATGTTTATTATCGTGGATTCAAAGATTTCAAATGAGCAGCAAAATAAGTTTATAAATATTATATTATATAATAAATTTTGATGAGTTATAAGTATATCAAAAGCAAAAATAAAAGTTTGATATAATTCTGAACTATAGGAATATTGATGGCAAAATTCAAATAATGTATGTGTAAATAATAATTTCAAATCTGAAATGTATTAGTATACATAATTTTGTTTTGTTTTGTTTCAAAACATTTTTTTCAACCCCTAACTTTTAAAATGATACATTTGTAATAAATAATATTAAGATACAATATGCAACATAAACAATACAAAAACATACATAAGTTGATCCACCAATCAACAAAACAAGCAATTATTATTAATAATAATAATAAATTATAACTCTACAGTCTAATAGCTCCATTTACTAAGTTTTAAAAGTTATAATGTAAAATTAAAATAAATTTTCTTAAATATTTGCACATTTTTATTAATTATTATGCATTTAGCAAAAATATTACAAATATTTAAGCAGATCTGATAAAATATTGTTATAATACGCATAATATTATGTATATTTCATAACAGAATTTCTAAACCAGTCATTAAATTAAGCGAAGTTTAAAAAATCAGAAATATGAATCAAACAACAAGCATCGAAAGAAAACAACGCCTAAAAATTCTTAATCAATAACTGATCTTTAAGCAAAATAATTAATAGTTCGAAAAAAAAATGGGCAATTTTCAGTGAAACATTTAAAGTAAAATCAAAGCCGAAGAACATTTTGAGATATTAAATCTTTCAGTTCATTCAATATATACTGTTTCCAATAGAAATTTTTTTTATTTTAAATTAGTGTAAATGTAAAAAAACAAACAACTGTAACCAACCAAGACAGATCAATAACATTCAGCTTGATTTTGTAAACAAAAATGAGCTTGTTTTTAAATTAAAATATAACTTTAAATTATAAACTTACATCCTCCACAACACCCACCAGACTGTTGCTCAGAAACACTAGAGTAAGAATAAGACTTGCGAAACATTTTTTTTAAAAAAAATGAAAACAAAACAGTATTGTTTCAAACGATGTGACAAACCTCAGTCAACAACCCGCAGACATTTCCAATTCCAATCAAACTGAACTCCTAACCGAAAGTTAGTTGTTGTTGCCACTCAGAATTTCATTCTAACGCTTGAGACACATTCATGTCCTAGCGAGATTTAGTTCTCACTAAATATGGACAGTTTTGAAAAGAGACAAATTTAGTTCAACGCAAATATGAATTAGAAAACTAACTGTCACAGCCCACAATAAAAATGTTCATTGACTTCAAAGTTCAAATCTGATTAGTGAGCAATGATAGCTAGATAAAACTGAACAGTGACAGTGAGGCAAGACTTTCTCTTTTTAGGAAATTTTATATTTACGTTTATAACTCTAGAGGAGCGTACACTGATTAATTCACTTTCTAGCATAAGTGGAATAGGATTGGATAGAGATCTCCTTTTGCTAAGTGATTCAAGTTATTACATGGTCTTCTGGCCTAATTTAAACAATAATTCGACTACCGCGCATGATTGTTTTGTATCGATTACCATCTCTTATCAATCCAAACTTCGTCTATTAATTAAAATCGTCTATTTATCAAACAGTTTCTTGAACATTCTTCATCAGACGATTCTGCATCATTATTAGCTTAATAGTTAAAAATTCATTTTCAATGAATTTTTCTTTTAAACAATGCGATGCACTCTTTAAATAATGCTGGGTTCTGCTGGATGTGCGTGCAAGAAAGACAATGACCATAGGGAGCAGCTATACTGAAAAGAACTGGGACTTTGCTTCGACCTTCTAGATGTGCAATTTATAAGTGGCTCAGCTGCGAATTTTTATTTTTCTCGTGGGATGACAGTGAGAGAGCGCAAGAAAAGGAAGAACATGATCTAGCAAAAATTCTCGAGAATTTGCTTTTATCTTTAGGAACTAAGTAAACAAAATAGATAGAATTTTCATTTTGGTATGAATACGCAAAATCTTCTGAAGATTGGACTTAAAATTTTCTTAGACATTTATGATTGTCGGTTTTCTGGGGAAAGACCTAAGAGACGATAATTCTTTTTTGGAAATATTTGGTCCTTGAGAGTCGCAACTAAACGATATGCTTATTTTTCTCTTTATTTTTTTAAATTCAATTCTTTTACTGTAATAAAACTAATGAGAAAGCTAAATGGCTTTTCTAAAGTATAAGAAACTCTTCTTCAGAAGGTTAAAATCTTTACAAGGGAGCAGAACATTGAGATATTTGATGTCCTATGCTACATTTGGGGAAAAATTTGCTTACACCTTTTCCTAGATTTATGCTTTTAGGAGTATTTATTCGATCCTGTTTGCAGTGTTCTCCAGAAGGTAAAAAAGGCTTCTCTTTTGTTGAATTGATTTCAGAATGTTCTTTCAGGGCAAAGAGTAAGATAAAAATGTGGTATTTTTGTTTTTTATGAACAGGGATCAAACATGTGAATTTTACAGGAGAAAAGAAATTTTCGGAAGAGATGAGCAGAAATTTTTATTCCTTTATTTTTTTACTTTGCTTTTGTTTTATGCTCCCCCCCTCCTCCCCGACAAATCACCTTCGGCAATCGGTTGAGTTATTCATCTTATTATTTGCATTACTATATTTATTAGTATCCATATACTCAACTTTAAATAGGCCAGCATAATGTAACCTAAGTTCAAAGAAATAATTATTACAAAAGACCAAAAATGAATTAGTACACATATAAAAATAGGTATAATTGAAAAATAAAAGTGCATCTATCTATACTTATAATAAAGCTCAATGTATGTGTGTGTGTTGAGACTCTGCGCCATTTACAGCTTTTTGACCAATAACTACCAAATTTGGCATGTGAATACTTTGGAGACCGGGGATATACACCTCGGAGTCATTTTTTGGAATTTTTAATTAAAATTTTAATTAAATAAAAATTGAGCTAAATTTCAACGTTTTCGTGCTATAACTTGCTGAAATTTTATAGCACAAAATTGATTTTTGCATCAAGTTAAAGTTCAAAAAAATATCTTGTCAATGATACTAATGTTATGACATATAAATTAAATTTCTATTTTTAATAAATTTTAAAATGTAATTTAATCACATTTTTCATCAACTTATTTTATATAAAATTTTATCTGCACCAGCATTTCAAAAAAATCAGATAAATCTGAGAAATTTGAATTATCATAATTTTCACTATAAATAGGAACACTTGCTCCTAGATCCCTGAATTTTTATAGCTCGTTTTCTTACGCTGTCTGTATTATGTTAATTGCATCTGAAATGTTAACATACGCTGGTCAATTTGACCCCAATCCTCTGGTAAAACATGAAATATAAGTTTCATTTATTTCTGCTGTTCTAATTTTTTTTTCATTCTAACTCCTCCAAGAAAGCATAGAAAGTAATCGATTTAAGTTCTTTTATACATTTCTAGAATTTTTAAATAAAAGGGAAATAATAGAGTCAAAAAGGCTCTGTGCGTATGATGAGGGATTAAGACAACTATTTCCAACTTTTTCTTTTCTTTCATTCATTCCGTTTGATCAGTCATTTTATTTTTGAGTACTTTTCTAATGTCATATCTCTATCCGAACTAACTTCACGATGCTTCTACTGAAGTTTTTTCGAAGCTCACAATTGACGAAAGTAAAAATCTAATACATCTTTTTGTTTTTCAACAAATACTTATAAATCTGAGTTCTGTATCTAGCATTTAAATGTACTAAAATTTTCCGATGAGCTTTGTAATTTCCTTTTTTTTTTTAATTTAGGAAGAATCTACAGAGTGTTTCTAAAATTTCTGGCAAGAATGGGAGCATAGATTGGTGGGGCACATTATGTAATTGAATACGTGTGTAGAAATGACATTTGTTAGCACTAATACATAAGGGAAATAAGAAAGAAGATGATATTTTAATATACTTCAAAATAAATATCTTATTGAAGATTCAAATTTTAACTATAGATGTTCAAATATTCACCCATAAGTAATATTATAAACTGTACAGAAGTTCTGTGCTTTAGCATACATTAGTAAGTATCTTAGCCGTACATTTACAGCAATAACTAAAGGTTTGGCTATTATATTTTCATCGAACTAAATTTGCCCCAGGAACAGGTAACCCATTTATTCAATTGTGGTATTTCTGGTTGCTGAAGAGCAAGTTAACACCATGAGATTCATATTAAGGCATATATAGCAGTGAGAAAATTTCTGAGTTTTTTTCGAAAGAGCTGACACTCCATCCAATTCCACTTTTACTAAATTTGCATATAAACTGCTTGAGTAACTCAGAAAGAGGTTCCAGCAAGATATTGGACAGAAGGATATCATATATGTGACATTTCAATAGATTGGGTATTGAGTTATGGTCCTACTAATGAGATTTAATAACTTTCTAATATCGATTAATGCAGCTCTAATATTAATCGATAATTTTTCATAGTTCTCACATATTCTAGTTCCATGCGAATTATTATTTGAGGAGAGAAGTAAGGCTTAAACGATTTCAGCATAGTAGCTGTATCTGAGATCACTTTTTAAATCTCAATTTTCCGTTCATGCACAAATATTTTGTTATAAAATATTCTTTCTTTGGCCTGTTTTCGCTGACAGATGCTCAATTACTCAAAATATTCTTTATCAGAATTTCTATTATATTTTTGATGTTTAAAGTATGCAGCATAGATGTTCAAAAGTATCTTTGTCTCTTGTATTTTTGCCCCATCCCCTCAGTTATTACTTCACCAAAAATTGAATGCAGTCGTGCAGAATTTGACACCAATGGGATTCTTTCTAGAGATCCCAGAATAGTTTGTCGTCTCTTTATTTCTTCTAACATTTTTTTCTTCCTACTATCTTGTGCTCATCCAACTGGTTAGAAAACTTAATGTCATAGGCACGGGGACACAGGATGGCGTTATATTATGTCAACGATGATAAGTTCATACACTTGCTTTATGGAATTCTTCGTTATATGCACTTGGGGATTAGATACAAAGGTTTTAATTAGGTCCAATTTTCAACTCATAAAACTAATCCTACCTAGCAGGTTTTAGTGTTGAGTTCCAAACATAAATAAAAAAAAATAGTAAAAACTCTCAGAACCACGTTTTAATAGGAGTATGAATTTATACAAGTAGCATTGGCAAAATATTTGTTCTAAAATATAATTCCGGGAGATTTTATTCCGTTACAAACGACCCAAAAATACCTCTGAAAAGGTTTTTCTTCAAGCCTTATATCCGGCATATATTTCTTGTCATCTCCATTTGCGTGCTCTGTATTAAAAAGATGTGAATTTCTCTATCATATTCTTACACAATTTTACTAAAGAATATGATGATGAAAGAAGGTGAGTTTTCAAGCATCTTAACTATACTGGATGGAAACATATCTTCAGTGAAATTTTTTGTGCAGTTTTATCGAATAAATTGTTATAACAAAACAACCGCAGCAGTATCTGCAAATAATGTTTATGTTTGAAATATTCAACGTTTCTCTTTGTTCTATATTCCACAATAATTCATATTTTGGCATTATTTTTGTAGGATTCTGAAAAGAATTACGTATGCATTTTAATTAGCACATCATTCCGTTGGTCTATTTGATCCAAAATTTGGTATAATCAATTATTTTAATTACAAGATTTAATGTCAGATTCAGACATCTAGTTCATTGCATTTCCAGGTTATCTAGATTACATAAACACTGGCAGACACACAGACTATTCTATACCACTATTATGAATTATGCTCAAAATTTGGAAGAAATGTACAGTTTATGTTAAAAGGACAGCAAAAAAAGTTTCATACAAGTATTTCGTTTAGTTTTTATTTATCCTATTCAAAACTAACAATATAATGAATTATTCATATGGTTAAACTAGAAATCTTCAAAAAAAAAAAAAAAAAGAAGACAGATGTGGCTTGAAGTCTACACAGATGGACGAACAGAGACATAAAATTATGTTTCAAAATATTTCTCGAACAAAGAATGCCTTAAATCTGGAAAATCCTCAAAATCTCGGTTCAGAATTTTTTGAAGATTACTCTGAAAATACTTTCTCTTTGTATATTTTTTATACGATAAATAAAACACCATTTTAGACAATGCAAAATGCTTTCCAGAAAATTCCTGAACAATTAATTTTTTCAGAAATGAAAAGACTAGAGAAAACGACACCATAAAAATGAAATATATAAAAAAATCAATTTAGGTAAGCTTATATGATTTTTCTTTCACTAAAATGGATCTAAATGGATCTGCCCCAAAAAATTCAAAAATATGTTTTATTAGGGAATAACCTTACAGAAACACTTTAATAAAGGAGATAAGAGTTACTGTTTCTTCTAAGCCTCTTTTTCATTAAGGTTATTTTTATCAGCAATCATTCAATGCTATCACAAGTTCAGATAGGTACTTTCATAAAAAGCAAAAAAATTAAGTAACACACACACACACACACACACACACACACACACACACACACACACA
>JAOUZG010012691.1:9070612-9097472 GCA_026289955.1 Argiope argentata
ACACACACACACACACACACACACACACACACACACACACACACACAGTCATCTTTAACTAGTAAGCATACATAAATTAAAAAGTAAAAAGCTCCAA
Organism: Argiope argentata; assembly: GCA_026289955.1. Lineage (NCBI taxonomy): Eukaryota > Metazoa > Arthropoda > Arachnida > Araneae > Araneidae > Argiope > Argiope argentata. The sequence goes on from JAOUZG010012691.1 coordinate 9,070,710, forward strand.
CCAGCTATTCACTAGATAACAGAATGATTTTTATGCTTAAGTAAGAAAGTCCTAAACAAAAGCAGACGTGGGTGGAATTGAAAACTATTACTATCCCCGGATATATGCATAAATAAAAATAAAATAAAAAAAACATAAAGGTTCACAGCTTTTTTCAAGAAATGGGTGCTCGTGTTTTGAGTTTATAGCTCGTTCGAGAAAAGCAGCAAAAAGCAATCTTTCCAACTATTTTGAAAAATAAATTTATTGCACGGAATGACATTTGTTAAGCCCTGGTTCATAGTTATTAACCATGCAAGAGTTAATATCAGAGAGATATAAATTTAACCCTTTGTGCTGCATTGCCCAGTACCATTGCACATTCATCATTGATATTCCTATACGGACTCTTTCTAAATTTCTTTTAAATTACAATTAGCCTTAATACTATATTTATAAATTATTTATAAATTTGAAGGAATGTTTTAACTCATTTACCAGCACTGAAGTTAAATCAATGGACAGCAAAAAGGTAATGTTTCGAAAAAATTTGTTCTAAATATTTAAGTTCTTAAAAAGTGTCATCATAAAGCATCAAAAACCGAGAATAAACTTCTGCAATTCCAGGAAGAGATACGGAAAAATAAAAAGGACATATCACTAAGGCTGTATTTTATTATTATTATTGTATTACTGGGAATCATGGATTTATACTGTAAGATGGATAATAGAAATTAAACCGAAAATAAAGGGCTTCGAGCCCTACGTCGTAGCTGAGGCACATTGAATAGATATAACATATCGTTTCTTGAGATATGACTTCTCCTCTGTCTCATCCTCTTTTTGATATCTTACAACCTGGTGGATTTCTTTATTTCGTTTTGTAATAGGTATTATAAATACTAAGTAGTAGGTATTTAAATTATTTTTACAAAACGCGAACGAGTTCCCCTGCTGTAAATAAATAAGTGTCTTAAAAAACCAATATTAATCCTCTTGCTGCGTAATTCTTTAAAATCCCTATTTAGATGCGATGTTTGCAAATAAGTTAAAATATTTTTCAAAGAAAGTGAACTGATACTATGTGTTACAGGAAAATAATATAACATAATAAAAATCTGAATTGGTAAAGATAAACACTCTTAACTGCAAAAAACGCGGGATGCAACAGAAAATGGACTGATTGCCAAGACGCGGAAATCGCGGGACACGCAGCTGGAGGGTTAAGGATGGATCTTTTCAAGTGGTTGGCATTCCATTTATTTAAAAAAAAAAATAACGTATGAGCTCTTTATTGAAAAAAACTAATACCTGAAGGAACTTCACTCGCTATTTTCCCTCCTTGTTTCGTCGTTTCTTTACGGAAGATAAAACACTTTTCCCCCTTTTTTTCCCCCGAATGCTATAGAGCAAGCATTTCAGTCGTTTTTTCTGAGAAACGTTTTCTCTTAGCAGTTTGACTGTTTTTTCCCTCTTTTATTCACAACTGCAAACACTATTCTTAGGATCATTGTCGGAATGTTAAAAGTTTACCAGGAAATGTGAAACAAAAATTTCTCCTTTTTTTTTTCTCCCGAGAAAAGCAATTTCTTGCAATAGGAATTTATTGTCCTCTATTGTCAGATATCCAGAGAAACAAACTAAACATTCATTGTGAGGAAATAAAAGTTCCGCTTGACTTTCTTAAAGTAAGTGAATTCGAATCTATTCGATGTGAAGCGTTTTATACCAAACTTCACATCTGTTTTTCTTGCTTTTGTTAGTTATTTATTAAATATCAATTAATATTATTTAATTTTTTTTATTAAACTCGAGATAAATGAGGATATTTTTGCATTTATCTCCGTAAATAAAGTTATTTGGTGGGAAAATGCATGTATGACATTGCACGTTTGCTCTCTATCATTAATGCAAATTTTTACAATATTTTTTGGAAAAAAAAACCCTCAATAATTTTTTTTTCGAAACACTTTTATAGAAATTATGGCGTTTTCAGAGGATTAAATCGATAGATTGAATGATAGTCCAGTTATTAGTGCCTTTTTGAAAACAACAACAACAAGGTCTTTATTAATCCGAATGTGTATTTTCTTAAATACTAATATTTAACAGCTGAATTACCGGGTGTCCAAAAAGTTCCCGTACTCCAAATTTAAAAAATCATTTTCCATGAGTTTTTTTTTCAAGTATGTTAAATTTTGCCATACGAGTAATGAAACTATGGATATGCTTGAAGCTTTTTTCGGCGATCGACTTATCTCAAAAAATCTTTGGCCACCTCGATCCCCTGATCTGACCATCCCATCTGTGGGGATATTTAAAAGACGAAATTTATTAAGGTGATTCTCAAACAATACATTATTTGAAAATCGCAATTACCCAAAGGATACAATGAATCACTCCTAGTATGTTAAAACGCGTTTCCAAAAACATGCGCAAACGGGTTCAGCTTTCTCTTCAAGAAAGGGATGGACATTTTGAACATTTATTATAAATGTAAGTTCAGTATTTTTTCCTTAGTTATGTTAAAAGTGCTTTTTATCATTGGCATAAAAATAATTCTTTTTAAACCTATTGTTTTTGTAAAATAAATTTACAAATCATCAGTACGGGAACTTTTTGGACACCCTGTATTAACATAAAGGAACTTTCAAATCATAGTCATATTTTCTGCAACTTTCAAGAATCATGATGTTTTTTTTATTTTCTTTACAATACATGGTTGTTTTTAAAATCAATTTCTTGGACAATCAGATTTTTATTTACTATATGAAACACAGCCCACTCAAGTTTTTCGTATTTTGAATAAATAGTTTTAGCTTTTTCAAGTCTTAAACGTTGTCTCTCAATCATTTCTATAACAAAATCCTTTAAAAATCGGCGCGTCACACAACTCAGCGTTTTATTTTAATCTGCTGAATGTAAATGATACATTTTTTTAAATTATAGGCTACAATAAAGAACCTGAAAAGTGCGATTCATTCTTATCATTACCTCAATCAACTGCTGAATATATAATTTTAAAACAGTATTACTAGATATATGTATTCTCTAAGATACATAATAATTTTTTACCAAGCAAATAATTCATAGAACTTGTCTTTTTTTCAGAGATTACCAGTTGAATATTTATCAAAAAGAACCAGATTATTTAATTTAATGGAGTAAGTTACAGAGTTGATTGTTAATAGTCTCATATTTTTTTGTACTCCGAGTCATAAAAATGCTACACAGCAACTCTAACTTTAGATACATTTAGCATAAATTTGCAATGTTAAAAAATAATGAAATTTTAAAAAGAACGCTGATATTTATAGACAAATCTTCTAATCAGGGTAGTTTGTTAATGGAGATGTCGCTATGGAAAACTTAATGCATGAAAAAGAAATACAATTTTTATATACTTTTTTATTAACGGTTTGATGTTAATGACAGAAGTTGAGGTTTATCTTTATCAGGTATGTCATATGTATAAAAATTATCATAACATTATACTGTATCTGTTAGATAGCATATTTTGTGAATAAGTATTTTTATATAATTCTAATAGCATTTATAAAAAATGTTGTTGAGAGAATTATAATAAAATTCAGAATTGGATAGATTAAGAATAAGATTAATTTCTTTTTTATACCTTAAACTATACAGTTTTGAAACGAAATTTACATGGCGAATAAAGTTGTTTCATATGAAAGATAAGCCTATAAAATCGTTTCTTGTGTATGATTAGCTTTTTTATCAGTAAGAAATATTTGCAACATTTTCACGCTTTTATTACTCTTTGAATCAGGAGTCATTTTAATTACAAAACTTGTCAGCAGTCTTGTATTTTTGCAGGGATCTATTTATTATTTGTATAATTGAATCACTTTATAACCCATACTCATCATTAATTTATATCTTTAGATTTTAAAAGAAAGAAAATTTTGAATTTTACTGCACACATAAATGGGACTTATTATTATATAAAATTTATGTATCGGAAAGCAAACTTTTTAAGATTCGGATATACTGCAACCATATAAGATAGTAAAATTAATATAGGCATAAATTAGTTTTATAAATATTTATTTTAATAGTTGAAATTTTAAGCAATGGAATAGTTGGAAGTTTGTACTGCTACATGGTACAGAATAAAAAAAATTACAACCAAGAACCCTCTTTTAAAAATAGAAAAAAAAAATAACAAATTACAGTTGTTCATTAACGCTTGCTTTTCTTCACCGAAGCCAATTAACTTAAATGTTTTGCATGAAAAATTAGTTTTTTAAAAATTGTGCACAATGATCAAGATTTACGAAATACAAGGTCTTATATATAAACACTGATATAAATTTATTTAGGATATAATATTTCTTATTCTATTAAAACATTTTTAAAAATGCTAAAATCTTACCTTATTCTGCAGAAAGTTTGTTTCCTGAAGTAAAACAAAGTCTCTGCTGCTGAAAACGGAAGAGTTAGAACCTCTTGGGCATTTTTTCCCTTTTTCTAATCCTATTATTTTATGTAAGACTTCCGTTGGCATCGATCAATTCGTGCTTTCTTCTTTGAACTGCTCAAGTGTTGAATGAAGTGTTCAATTGATTTTCTTTGAACAACTTTTATTACATACTAACTTTCATTCAACTTTTGAATAAAAGGAAAACCTATTCGGTAATAACCGAACAGTTGAACGTGATAGTTCTAAAGAGTCCTTAAACATTTCATAATGTCAATAATATTTCATCATCAATTTTTTATTATTAATAAACATATAAAACTATTTTTTAATGAAAATTTACTTTTAAAAAGTTTTGTCTGAAAAGTTTGTTTTGTCTTTTAAAAAGTTTTGTCTGAAACCTGTCTGAAAAGTTTTGTCTTTCAGATTTTACAATAATTCCTCATTAATATCATTTCCATTTTATTAAACCGTTTAGGCTAATTTAGTTTTTAAAGATATTTTTGTATTCCTTGATAGCGTCTGGAATATTCATTAAATATTCTTAAAATTTTTTTGAACCAACTTTAGTGTATAATGACAGAATACGAAAAGAAAAAGATTCTTTTTAAACACAAATTCAAGTGAAAATTATTTTTTAAGCTATAAAAATAAATAATTCAATGTCAAGAGCATCGAATGCTTGTTTAAAAATAATAAACGAAAATAGATTAAACTATGAAGTTATGATATATAAAATACTGTAGAATGTATTCCAGAATTTTTTATTCAAAATTATCGAAAAATGATGGAACAACACTTTTAATTTCTAATAACTACAATGTCTCCCGATTAATCTAGAATCCGGAGAACAATAAGAAACTTATCTTGAGTAGAAACTATCAGATTTGTAACATATTTACAGGAATAGTTATAATGTAAAGGAGTAATGGGTGATCTATGGGTTCAGGTATGACTCATTTAAAGGTTTTGTCTGGCTAGCTCTATATAAAATAATAATAAAGAAATTTTATAACTATTCGAAACACTAAATTTATTGCAAAATATAGCTTTTAGAAATGAAATTACACCTTTCTTCATCTCATTAGTATTAAAAATTCTTGAAAAAAAAATTTGTTTTGTTTTGTTTTTCTGTTGCAATTTACATCAAATTACATTGTCTCGGCAAAATGCTATTTGTTTCTTAGTCAAATACTTAAAAACAAACAAACCTTGAAACGCATTGTAGTATGGGATATTTCAAATTTATTTAATGTCATTTCTAAAGGTGAGTTGCAGGTGCAAAAATACCATGAACATTTATTCTTTAATCTTACATTAATATTCAAAAAATTCCATCTGTACATTTCAAAGAATTACTTGACATGAATGAATTACTTACACACGTGAAGTAATTTACTTCACGTTTGAAAGTAATTGAAATTTTATAGAGAATCTCAGGTGATTTTAACTTCTGTGCATAACCTGTTGAGATGTTTTTATTCTGAAATACTTTGATTAAAGATTATTCTGGGAAAAACTGTCATTCTTCAAACATCTTTCATCTTCTTCCAAGAGAATTCATTAACGTTGACACTATGGCAGCGTATATTTATATTTTTATTCTTAATATTTTTCTTACTTTTAACGCATAGAGTTAAGATTCGAAAAAGGTTTCAAAGGTTTTCAAAGAGCTTTCTAGATATTTTCCCTTTTTTTTACCAACATTAGACTTTTATTCAACAAAAAATTAAAATATTTAAATTTTCCCTTTTTTCTTGCGAAAAATGTGTTTGGATAACTTAAAAAGTAATTCTGTTTTCCATTTTTTGAAGTTCAAAGAAAAACACAAATAAAAGATGAAACAAATAACGTATTTAATTAATTTGTTAAATTACAGATCATGCGATACACTGAAGATAAATTATTATTCAGATCATTTCAATTGAATTAGCAGAATTATCTGCCCAAACAATACAAATCAAGATTTATAATATCTCTTTTCATCACAGTGAATACAAATTGAGTGAAAAATGGATACATTCAGTAAAAATATGAAAATAAGAGATATATACATAATACATTTCAATTAGAAAATGCAAAGTATAAGACAAATGGAATTCAGTGTTAAGATTATAATTCTTGATTAAGGTTACCAAGCTCGTTCATCATCAATTTATATCAGAAAAAAATTAAGGCAAAAAAATCCTAAATGCTAAGTATGATAGAAAGAAATTAAGAAAGAGAAAAAAAATCGGTTTATACTTTTAGAAATTAATTTTTTAAATCAAATTTTAATTTCATGATTCAATAAATTCTGCTTGTATGTCAAGAAAATCAAGTTCCTTTTCATAACTGACACATCTCAGTAAAAAATTTACCTTTTTATGATTTTAACTTTTTTAATTATTAAATTTTTTAAATAGATATACATTTAGAAAAAATAGAAGAAAAAAAATCATGTTCCTTTAATTTTTTTTTCTTTTAAAAGAAATCAAACATTTACATGCTTCATAAGTATAATTTTTGAAACGAAACTCTTGGAATTTGAATCTTCTTTAAAAACACATAGTGAGTTTTAGCTGTCGAAAAAAAATCGCCTTGATTTTTTATAAATTTATAATTTTGTAAATGCTTAGAACGCTTTTTTCAGTGGAAAGTAAGACAAAATATTTACGAATTAATTTCTTTTCAATGTGAATTGTACTTCAATAGTAAATATAATTCAAATGAAAAAAAATTAAATTTCATATTTTCATCACATTTGATATATTTGAAACATCAAAATATAATTTCTCTGATAAAACTTTTTTCCTACTAAAATAACTAAATTACGGACTCCTAAAAATTTTCTAAAATTCAAAATTTCATGTTATTTATTATAAATATTTCATTTACATTTGGTGAGTTAGAGTTACACTCTTTCCAGGTAGATTCAATTCCTGATAAAATATAACATAAAAGTATCAGTAAATGCACTGAGAATACTTATATATATATATATATATATATATATATAAAGTTTCTAATCAGATTTTCCGGCTTCATCCTTCCTTGTTGATATATGTTATAATATTTTTCAATATAGCTATGGATATATAATAGATAAAATACTCACATATAAAGAAATATTAATTGTATATAATGATATTCATCGAGAAAAAATTCTGAATTGCTATTATCGCCACGATATAATATTTATCATATTGAATATAAGTATGTTTCATGACAGAAATTAAAGATAAAATGAGTTGAATTTGTTACATCATATACATACAGATGGATTAAAATTAAAATTATTCAATAAAAACTACAATTCTAAGATTATTCGTCACAGAGATATACAGAGAATATGAATAAACAAAATCACATTTTTCTAGTGCCCAAAGCTGCAGCAGAATGGCCAAAATCTACGACAATTCTTTAGAAACAAAGTAGTAGAATATCTTTGCAATACTTTGAAATTAAAAGTTCATGTTTTTCTTTAAAGAAATCTTTTTAAAACAGTTAGGAAATAAAATTTCAAGTGTAAAATGTACACTTCACTAACTGCAACTAATTCGAATTTTAATTTCAGATGAATACTTGTTAGTTTAACCTAATATTAATGTTTTAAAACGGATTTGTAAATTAAAAGCGATATTATTTAGTATTTTAAAACTAAAAAAACTATCAGATAATTTCATAAAGAAACTTAAGTTAGTTAGTCCTTGATTAATGAGCTTCATATATTTTGGCAAATATGAAAAAGAAAGGAAAATAAAATACGGGAATTTGATTTTCCGAAATTTTGATTTTCATGCTAAAGTAAAATACAATGAAGTTTAATAAACAGATGTAAATACTGTGTAATATCTGCACCCTATGTTTACATACTTTACATTACAAATATCAAGTAACATGCAATATGGTCGCTGAAGATTCAAAACATGTAATCAGCTTTACGTCATGCAACAAACATATTCAAATAAAGTTTTATCCACATATCTGCCTACTAAAGTTCTCACTAGAAGTTAATTACATCTAATGAAAGTAATAATCACAAAAGTTAAAGAATGATTTGACGACCAATTCTGAATTAACAGTTAATTGGGATTGAAATGTGGGTATTAAAAATGAAAAAAAAAAAAAAAACAATTACAATTCCTTATTTTGGGATTATTTACCAATTCACAACAAAATATTAATGCTTTACTTCACAAAAAGATATTAGTGTTTTACTACACAAAAAGATATCAATGCTTTACTTCACAAAAAGATATCAATGCTTGTTGTGAAGCATTTAGTAACATTTTAGATGGAAAATCCGAAGGCGAAGCACATAAGATACTTGACTTAAAACCAATGAAACTAAGAAATGCGTTCTGAAAGAAAGGAATTTAAATTCAGTAGGATTCAAAGATGATTTGGCAATGATTAGCTATCACTTTTATATTTTTTACCTCTATGTAATTTAAGAACCTAAAAAGCATTTCTTTCATTTAATTTAATGCACATTTTCAATGAAATAAGCGTAAAAAATTTTGGATTTAAACGTAATTTGAAAAATAAATCTTAGTGATAAATTTCACTACTATTAGACAATGTGAACCTTTTCCTTATTGAAGTACTTAAAGATTAGAACAGTAATTTTCCAGATGTTTGAGATGTTTCCAGAAAACCAGCTGTCATTTAGAAAAGGATATGAAAATATCATCTGCATTTTTACTAAATACCAAGCATTCATACATGAGACTGGGTATATATTTGTTATTATACTTCATGATACTGAGAAAGTACTTAAAATTATTTTTCTACTTTCAGAGGAGAACGGGAAAAAATTTCCCGAATTTAATTAAAGCAATTCTTAAAGAATAATCCATATGATACATATTATTGCCTTTAGAAGTAAGGCGTATTATATCTTAGTTTGTAAAATAGGGAACACAAACTTTTAAAGCAATTCCATCAGAAGTATTTTTGTGTCATATGAGGAATTCTTATTCTTTTGAAGTTTTTAATATAGCACCATAATACTAAAAGTGTGAAAATTCATGTTCGTTTGAAGACTTAGCAGAGGAACATAATGAGGGAAATAAATAAAAAGAAGATGCTGCATATTAAAATAATTTATTTAAATATGTAGGTATATTTAAATCTTGGTATCAATAATTGCTTTATTTATTATAAAAATCTCAAAGTTCTACAATCAAAAATGATTGTAAATGTTTAATTGCATTTTATCTTCAACTGAAGTAAAAGCGAAAGTGAAGTCAGAGCAGCTTGGAAAATTTCATTTCCAAGCATATTCTCTTGGCGTTTATACTCAAATTCAACACAATCGTTTTTTTTAAAAAACATTTGAATAGAAAGACAAATAATCGTACAGATTGATTAAATTACAATAATTTTATGGATTTTATAAAAGAAACTCTTATTTAGCCCAGGAATTTTAATATGCTGTTGAAGGAAAAAATACACTTATAATGCTTTTGGTCTAAAGAATAGCAAGTGGGTTTTGGTAAGATACTCAGGATATCCATACTAATGTAAAATTTTTGCATTTTTCGATATAAAGTGAAATATTATTAAGTTTAATACCCAAATATTTGGCATTTGATGAGAAATCGGGAAAAAATTATAATGTATTATAAAATGAGGATAAAATAAATGATACAATTTTAATTTAACAAAAACATGAATATAAAGCCAAATAAATAATTTGCAGAAGCAAATATTCGATCTAACTTAGGCAATTCTTTCTATAAATTTACAACACTAATTTTCCTAAGGTCCAAAAAGCAAGTTTTTTTTCATGATCAAGCCAGCAAAACCTTATCTTGTATTAAATAGCTGTTTTAGTCAAATCATGATATTCATATGTAAACAATATGGCAAATATTAGTTCTATTAGTGATAGCGTATGATTCCTGATTAAACGAATATCTGAAAGTAGCGAAAATGCAGACATCTTTATTTGGAATATTTATTTTATTGTTATATTGTAATACACGAGACAAAGAAATAATATTAAAAAGGAGAAAATTAAATCACATGCTGACAACAACCCCCAGGGAACACCTTAAAATGAGGATGAGATGTTTCACCATGGTGGTTGGATCTCGGCACCCTGATGGGTACACTAATAGGTGGGGGTAGGCTCCTTCCATCGATGACGGGACGTACTTCCTACGAGAAGGGTTGTACCTTGACCGGTGGTGGCCAGTAATTTAGCCCTAGTGGTTTGAATCCGTGTGCCTTCAGGTGGATAGGAGAGTCTAGTATGACTTACATGCTGACGATGGAACTATTTCTACTAATCATTTCATTCAATGATTATAAGTTCCTTATAAGACATTGATCAATGAAGAATTAGGAGGAAAGGACAAAAGATAAAAAGACGCGTACATTATTTTATCAATATATTTTTAAAGTTTCTCTTACAAAGATTAGGCTCAATTAATAATTTGTTTCAAAAATACTGGTGGAAAAACTTATCTTCCAAAAGCGGAAATTTTCCTCTGTTTAAAATCAAATTTGAAGATAATCTAATTTTGATTAAAATAATATTATTCATTAAGTGAAATACCTTATCTTATCTTCCATAAAAGATGTATTAAGGTTTTTTTTTTGTTAAATAAAGGAACAGGGTATTTATAAAAAACAATTCTGAAATCTTACTTTTAGTAAATCATTATCTAGAAAGAAATAAACTCTATCCAAATAGTTTCGTGCTTGAAAATCAAGTACAGTCAAGAGTATGATAATGAAATTTTCATTTGTATTTAAATTTGAAATGCTAAAACTAATTTGTTGTATTTATTTATAATTTCATTTTTAACTTTTTATCATACTAATTTTTGTTAGGTAGTTCTTGAAATATATTTCCTCTCCAATATTTTTTATTTTATTTTTCATGTACATTTATCATTTTAAAAAAAGACATATAAAAAAATTCAAAACTTTTCAACAGAAGACAATAATAAATACATAAGATATCAATAACACACAATGTTCCTAAAATTTCTCACTTATTTTCTAATCATTTTTATTCAATATTGTATTAAACAATTAAATACAACTTCTGAAGATATTAATATTTCCTTTCATGTTATTGATAATCTGAAACTCCCAAAGGTTAATTGCTGACAAATTGTTAAGGAGGCACGAGTTATTACTAACATCTTGTGAAGTATCTACATAAATGCACAATCTTACATTTATAGAATGATGAATTGATTGAAATAAGTGATGAATGCTGACTTTAATTGATCGAGTGCGTGACTGACCACTTATGAACTTTCATCACGCGTAGGGGCGTGGATAGTTTTCATCTTATCAGGCACTGGCACGTTATGGGCAATGAAAGTGTTAAGGGAACAGTAGACTCTATTAGATATTTTTTGGAATTGTTCAGTTAGGGTTACAAAATTCTTTATGCACAGGTATTAAAATATAAATAAGTCTAATATCTTTTTAAATTTTTTTATGAAATATAATATTTTTAAATAATTTTAAAAATATATAATTTTTTTTAAATTTAAAATATTCCTGGCGTTTTAATTTTTAATTTTTTTCATTACTTTTTCTTGTTACCCAATGTAAATTTATTTGGAACAAAATTAAGAAGGAACAAAATTTAGTAATTCCAATTAAATGGTATTTTTTAGAAATATTTTTATACATACTATCGAATTTTCATAGGAATTTTAAGTTTTTCTGGACTAAAATTGACTTTTAACTATCTAAACATAAAATGCATTAATGAGGTACCATAAAATGCATACCTCCATTTTCTTCTAATGTTTAGTCGAAATCTTTACAATCAATTTCATTTAATTTCTTTAAAAATGGAGACACCAGGAGCATTGCAAAGATTTTTAAATCTAATTAAAATATAATTTTGAGAAACGTCATTAATAAGCACTTTTTTTTTTAACTTTTAACTGCTCAAATATTTATTTCACTCAAATATTTATTCACAAATTTCACTGAACAATACAATAATACAATACAATATTTATTTCACTGAACAATACAATTAGCTGAATATAATTTTGTTTATTTCAAAGTCTACTGTCCCCTTAAGCTGAATGTATAAATTCTACAAATTCATAAATGTTATCAAAAAATTAGTAATTTATTTTATAAAGGTTAATTTATGAATAAAAATATCAATGCTATTTTTTTTCTTTTCAAGTTAATTACGTCTCCAAAGAAAAAACAATATAAATATGCCATGATTGAAAAAGTACTAGTTCTGAAATAGCAAAAATGAAATTGTCCTTTTTCTTTGGACGGATTTTTTTTGCTAATTAAGTAAATGTTAAATATTTCTTTGAGACTCAAATGAGATAAATTTTGTTATTTTATATATAAAAAATTATAGGTTATTGGTAATAAAATAAATGAAATATCTTAAATGATTAACTGTGAATTGAGAGAAATTCTTCTGTAATAGGATTGAATGCTTAATAACACTTAAAGCAGTAGCTATTGAATTTATATTTTATAAGATGTTTTCCACAAAATTCTACCTTGTAACTGTAAAATAACCGAAAATGACAGTATCTTAAATAGACATAGAAATTAATAAAGAATGACATATTATATTGGCTTGAACAGACAAATTTAAGGTCACAAAGAATCACAAACATCAAATTGACATGAACAATGAATCATATATTCAACTTTTTGAAATCAAAATCCAATCGAAATTATTCAGGATCGGTGGGATCAGAGGAAAATGATAAATTTTTAATTCAATATTTTAGATGAAAGAGATATTTCACTTGGTAAAAGGAATCTACCAAGCAAACAACTTCTGACAGAAACAGTCTCAAGATAAATCTCTCAATCAGAATTGTCTTCATAAGTACTAGGGAATACAGAAACAGAGAATCATCACATTCTAGAGATTCCTAGAAATGTTTTGTGATTATGAAAGTACTGGCCAAAGGGAGCACAAAAATTCGGCATGATCTTCTCAAATTCATCAAATCAACAATACACTAGTTAAGTAATTAATCTGTTCTGTATATTAATCAATCAATTATGGCAACTATGTGGATTCCTCGAAGAACTAGACCAATTGTTGCTCTTCCGGGGATTTCTGGTTCTTTTTGTTTTCTAATCTCCTTTTTTCCCAACGGGTTGCCCAAGGTTCAGCAAGCCAAATAGCAGATCCAGCGAACTGGGCTGATCCCAATATAGATTGGCAGATGACGTAACTTCCAGTGGTTTCAAGTACGTAACCTGTAAGAAAAGATAAAATATAAATACAATGTTTTTCTATCCACGTTTATTAATTTAATTTTTTAACGAAAACATGATCTTGTTGCTCTCGCTATCAGTTTTAACCCGTAACTGGAGACATGAATTTTCTCATGCGGGCAGAGACATGGAGTCAAAAGGACTCCATTGTTATTTTTTCTTTTTGTCTTTTGGTAAACAGAATTGAAATTTATTTGGGAAGCACAATACATTCTGGAAATCATGTAGTTACCAAAAGTATTAAAAATGTGAAATTTCACAATACTAAATGTTGGAAAGATATTAAAAGAAAAACCTAAAAAACCTTTTAATGAGTTTTTACTTCGGTTAGATGATAAGGAATTACACCATTGTTAATAAATGTTAGAATTTAACAAACAAAAATGAAGAATAAGATAGTTTAAAATATTTTTGTAAGAATGTTTATTTATTCTTTGTATTATTCAAATTAAAGGCAGTTTCAGCGACATGTAACCAATCATTCTATAAATAACCACAAAATTTTTGAAAAAGAATAACTTAGTTATACGCACGTATTCTTACTCGTACTATTAGAATCATACTGCTAAAAGGGCAACTTAAAGGTACTGGGGAGATTATTTTATTCGAGAATGAAATACCACTTCATAATCTGAGATAATGAGCAACGCGGTGTCATTTTGAGTCTTGTCACCAGTTAAAGGTTAAATGTATCTAGTAATTTCATATATCATATGTTCTCCCTCATATATCATATGTATCCCTCAAGATAGATAAAAATTGCACAAAAAGTAATTATTGGAAAAACATATTATTAAACATATGTTACAACTACTCTATTCACAGGAAATTATCAAAATTATGCATTATCGGTATTGGTGTACATTTTAGAAAAATGGGTTTTAGTTGTCAAAGCAATAAATTTTAGAAAAATGGGTTTTAGTTGTCAAAGCAGTACATTTTAGAAAAATGGGTTTTAGTAGTCAAAGCATTATCATTCTATATTCGTTTAAACCTTTCAGCCTCAAATACGAATCAGTGTTATGTCAAATGGAATCAAATGTGCCTACAGAGAAGTTTGCAATTTAAGTTTACAGTGTTACGATAAATAGAATCAAATGTGATCACAGAGAAGTCTTTTAATAATCCTTTTAAATTTAGAATTTCGACACAGCCGTAAAAGGAAGTACTTTAATGGTAGTCATATGATTGCTATGAATTTAGACCGTTTGCTGCGTCTTTTAGGACCAAAGTTAAAAATTAGTGCACCAATTTTGAAGTTTTTACTATGTAAGGAAAATATATCAAGTTATAGAATTGTGCAATGATAACTATTAGAACAAAATTACACTTTGTAATCTTGACTGTAAATAATAGAATATGCAGATTGGTTGCTGAATTGTTTGATATTTCTAAAATTGTTTCGCCTCAAAATGAGAAATAATTGAGAATAGTCCTATTTAATGTCAGAGTATGATTTGTTAACAGCAGGCTATACCACGTATCTGAAATTTAGTTTGAATATTATTATTTTTCATCGTGTCAGGAGACAAGCTAAATCAAACTTCAGTTAAGTGCCGGCGAAAACACTGCAACATCATCGGAAAGGGTCAGTAATGTCTGCCCTTTAAAGAAGCCTTATAAGAAGCTCATTGATGTAATCACTAATAGGCATGGAGATCATTCCGCGTCATCACAGTAACAGATGGTTTACTGCTTTCGAATGTCTAAACCAGGCACCATTTTATGCATACAGAAAAAGAAACTGTCTCAATTATTGCAATACCTGAGAAATCGAAAATATAAGGACATTATTACCCTTTCGATGACTAATTTCGTGGTATAAAAATACTAGAAATGACAAAAAATCCTAAGAAAAATGGAAAAATCAGTCTTATAATGCAACACATTTTACTGCACATTTATACCAGTTTTATGATTGCAGATGTTGACGTTCAAATATTATTGTTTAGATGTTCATTGATGTAATCTGTAATGGGTATGGAGATCATTCTGCATTATTACAGTGCCAGATGATTTACTGTTTTCGAATTTCTCAACCAGGCACCATTTTATGTGTGCATTAAAAAAATGTCAATTATTGTAATACCTGAGGGGTGGAAAATATTGAGATGTTATTACCCTTTCGATGATGAATTTCGTGGTATAAAAAGATTAAAAATAGCGAAAAATCCCTAAGAAAAATAAAAAGACCAGTCTTATAATGCACCACATTTTACTGCATATATATACAAATGTTATGACTGCAGCTGTCGCCGTTCAGATGTTAAGAGGTTGGGAAAGAACTAATGCAATTTCAGCTTAGAGTAAATGAAAAAGAAACACTGTCCTAATCATTTTAACATATGTGTATGATAAAAATACGGATGGTACTACTTTTTTGCTCACCTGTATCGTGATTTAAAAATGATGAAAATTACCCCCTCCCCCCAAAAGAAAAGAAAACTAAAAAGCCTTGCAAAAAATATCATTAAATAATTTAAGATCTCTAAATATGCATCGATATAACTTTTATGATTGTAACTTCCGACGTTAAAAAGTTTTGAAGATGAGGTAAGACTTTGCGAGGTAACCTGCATGATGTTTAAAATAGCTTGGTGGTAAATAGCATGGTGTTCTTTAGGATAATTCTGATTAATTAAAAAACAAACTGAATGAAGTCGCAATTTGAATACTTTTTCTTTAATGCACTGTAGAAGTATCTTGAATTTCCAATATCTTTTCTTTAATGAACAGAAATAGGATTGTGAGATTAAATTACATTTGAAACATAAAGAAAACAATTCAGATAGTATTCCATTGCTAACGAGACTAACAATAAATTTCGAATATGGGAAGAATCACTACAAATAAGAAATAAATTTGATTATAATTATTGATTTTAATTCGCTTGAATTGGGAAACTGTTCTATCTTGTCAGTAAACACGAGAATTTTCTTGACATTATATTCGGTAAAAGATATTTTATAGAAAATTATGAAAATAAACCAATGTTTAAAATCAAAATTTCAAATAGTGAAACAGACTATGATTTTAATGAACCAATTTTGATAAAATGTTAGAAAAGACCAAATTAGCAATAAATTAAAAAAAAAGAAGAAAACTTAGAATATTTATTAGTTTGATGAGATTGGTAACAGCAAGTTATTAGTGAAATACTAAGACAACTTTGTAAACGCATTTCTTCTATTCTCCACTTAACATGAAAAATTAAGCCTTTCTACTGTCATGAAACTAGCTTTATGTATGCCATTAAAGTTTAAAAAAGATGAAATAAATAATCAATCAAAAGTGTGCTTAATTAAACAAAAAGGGAGTAACACTAGGGGTAACGTATCGCGAAGCTATTTGATAAAAACTGTCGGAAAGTATTTTAATCTCCGACAGTAAATAACCTAATAAAAACCGTCTGATAGTAGATTCGGGAAACTCAGAACACTTCAGGCTTAGTTTAGATTTCTTCGCAAAGATAGATTCTAACCAGTCTAGACTCCAGATATAATTACCATTGGCTGTAATTTACTACTTAAAGTACTCAGACAAAGTTACATAAAAGTAACTAGCGGCAAAGAAATAAAATCCAAGATATTTTCTACGAACCAGCGACTGAAAGTAATTTAATATAGATTAGAAAGAAAGTGAAAAAGAGAGCACGGTTTTATTTAGATAAGATAGATGAGTAAGTAGGAAAGATGAAAGACATCAAAAGTTTTATTTTGATTGAAGAAATGGGAAATAGCACAGTCATCAAATGAAGTAACTTTAAATTAAATTTTAGCCTATAAAGATGGCCGAAAATATAGTACAGAAAAAAAACCCCGTGAAATTTTAAAGTAGCGTCGAAAGTCCTAGTTCACTCATGGAGTGAGTTGGTCCAAAATTTCATACAAATCTACAATACAAATGTCAAATTTGGTGCATTTAGCTTGTTGAGTTTTAAATTAATTGCGTTCTCATGTATACAAAAATACACAAATAACATAGAAGTTTGCTGACTTAGTACAAAATCTGATACAGATATGCAAAAATGATATAATTTATCTAGTTGTTGCGTTTTCAGTAACGGTGTCAACATACCCAGTAACAGAAGACATATATTTTTTCTTTGACAGATTTGACATAAAATTTGATATAATTCTATAAATCTGGTATAATGACTGTTTACCAAATTACATGATGTAGATAATGCAGACATAAAATAAAAGTTTTAGAGGATGTGCCTATACATAGCTTTCTACGGCTGCATTTCGACAATTCTTTCTATTATAAAGGAATCAAGTATTAAGTCTATGACCTCTTGAGTTGCAATTATCCATTGTCCGTTTTTAACTTAGTTGTAATTACGTCTGTTCTTCACTTCGTTGTCTTAATAGACACAGGAACAGACAAACAGATAGTTCTCTCTTTGTTGGATTTGATCATAAATTTGATATAATTCAACAAATCTGGTATTATGACTATGTACCAAATTTTATAATGAAGATAATGCAGACATAAAATAAGAGTGTTAGGGAAATCTACCGTACTCATAGCTGTCTACGCAATATCTCTTCAATTAAAGCGTTTCTTCCAAATGTTAAAGAGTCCTGATTAAATATAAAGTATTTTAAGTCACAATTGTTCACTGTCTGGCCGAAATTAGTGGTCTTCACCGATGAACATTTCCAAAAGTTAAAACTGAAAAAAAGGTAATTAATTCTTTTGCAGAGTAAGAATTCTTGGAATATTTCTTTTTCTGGATATTAATGACTGGAAAAAGAATTTATAAATAAACTTTAAGATGATATAAAGCTACAGAGAGATGAAATGATCCACATATTATCTATATTCCTTTCAATGCAGCATTAGAGTGAACACACTTACACAAAAAAACAAGGCCAGCGTTAGAAAAAACCCATTATTATTACTGTTATCTTTTGGGCACTTCTTTATCTTGAAATTACTTATGTATGATGAGCAAATAATATTTCTCATCATCTACCACATGGTTTAAATCTTGAGTGGGCCAGGGAATACACTTGAGAGTCTTTTCTCAAACAGATATTGTTTTGTGACTGAGAGCTGACTCTTAACCTACTAAGTCACAACAAATGATGCTAATTTTGGGGAGACTCGGCGTTGTGAAGTAAGTAATGAGCGTTTTATTATTCTCTTTCTTTGAAAATATTGAGTCAGTGTCTCCAGGGGGTTCTCACGCGATGTTTTCGTACAAGATGTCCTTAATTAGCAACGTGACTTGAGACATAAGAAAGGAGCAGACGGAAATGAGTATTTCTTAAAAGAACTGAAATGGTTTTCCTTTTAATTAGATATTAATAATATCGAAATATTAAAATATGAATGATATATATATATTGACAAATATATTTGTGAAGAAATTTATTTGCATATGATGAAAGCCCCCCCCCCCCCCACACACACACAGAGAGAGAGCGAGAGAGAGAGAGAGAGTCCTTTTGAAAGGAGTTTTCAAGTTTGGGTTTTTAATTCCTTTTTTCCCACAAAAGTCACAAGACTTAAAAGTATTTTTAAAAATGTAGAATTTAAGAAATAATAAATATGTAGATTCTTTATTTAAAAATTTTGGGGGAAAACTTAAAGAGTAAATTAGAAAAATGTCGGTTATTCGTTTTATGATTTACAATAATCTAAAATGTATTTATATTTATCTTTCAATACAATAAAAGGACAATTTAAAAGATATAAGATTTTTAAAGAAAAATAGCCATATACCAGGGTTTTATTATATGTTATATTTTTACTTCCGTGTCACACACACACACACGGTCTCCTTTTGAAAGGAGTTTCCGAGTTTTTACTTCCCTTTTTTTCATAAAAGTCACAAAACTTAAAAAATATTTTTGAAAATGTAGATTTTAAAAAGTAATAAAAAAGTAGATTCTTTATTCAAAAATTTTGGCGAAATTTAAAGAGGAAATTAGATAAATGTCGATTATTTGTTTAATGATTTGCAATTTTCTAAAATGTATTTACAGTTATCTTTCAATATAATAAAAGGACAATTTAAAGGATTTAATTTTTTTTTACAAAATAAAAAAATAAATAACAATATGCGATGGGTTTATTATATGTTATTTTTTCTTCCGTGTTACGCATTCTAAATTTTATAAATATTTCTTACATTATGCTCCTGTCTAATTGCAATTAATTAGGCTATTTAAAACTTCGTTTTTTGTTTTATGAAATAAAATAAAAACCTTTAAGAAAAAACTGAAATTATTTAAATATTTTCATAACTGAAAAAAAGATAATGAGTTAGGATATTTCACTACAACAAAAACAAATGGGAAGTCATTTGCCTTTTAAGTGGCCTTTTTATTGCGTTTAAGCTATATTTTTCTAAATTAATTGAAAGAGCAAAGTGGAACTAGAAGTATCGCCAATTGTGCAACTCTTATATAGACAAGATCTGAATGTCTGGCATTTTAGTGAGACGGTCACAAGTATTAGATATCTAAGTATATGAGGTGATTGCCCTATCAACAAGATGCTGTCACTTAATATGCTAAAGAGATCTAGTACTTAACTGAATGTAAATGAAAAAAAAATAAATGAAAATTAATGCTCCTTTATTCTTTTAATGATTAAATTACACAGTTAATACGTCTTAAGTTAGACATATACTCTTGAAGTTTAAAATAGCGAAAAAGTTTATCTACACGCAATTGTGATTGAATGTATGAAAAGGTTAAAAATAGAATTAAATTAGTTTATCTACAGCAACGTTTTATTTTGAAGTAAAAAGAGAGCTAATTTAAGATGATGTTTTGAATGAAATGTGAATGATGCCATCAAAGTCAGCAGCTTGCCCTTCAAGCTTCCACAACAACAGGATGAATTTGACCCTCAAATTCAGGTTAAACCAGGTCCACATACAAGACTAGTCTAGGGAGGAAGTAGAAGATTCGAACTTTCTAGTCCCAAAACTCTAGGACCTCAAGCTCTTACTACTTATTGAATGAAGGTTCAACTATTGTCTGGTGCAATATAATAAATAAATAGGTAAAAAATTGCCTTTCATCTTTCAAGTACTTGCGAGGGGTTATTAAATATGCTGAATATACCAGATTCCCTAAAATCCAATGAAAAAAATGAATATTGCGACAAATAAAGCCATATACTGTAGAATTTTTTTGGAAAAAATCAGAACTATATTATGAACATAAAGTGCATTTTAATAAACCTCAATGTTTGAACTACTTAAGTTTATTCCTATTTTTCGGAAATTGTGATATTATAAATTCCATAAATCGAGTGATTAATCCATCATTTTTTACTTCCAAAACTAAAGGAATAAGTTATTTTTCATGACTCTTTCTCTTTATATAACGTAAATTCAAAGCATGTCATAATAATATTTATTATAAAAGGTACAGACACATTATGTCATTCATGGAATAAAAAGAACAAAAATAAATGGAATTTTATACTCGGACAAAATATCTGCTTTGTATTTTGGGAAAACACAGAAAATTCCTTAAGCATTATTGAATGGCTATTGTACAGAAAATGAGAGAATTTATTTAACTACTTAAACGTTTTCTACGAACATATAAATCAATAAAGGAAGATATAAAATATTGAACCGTATAACAAAAAAGTACGATAAAATTATTACGATACTGAGGAATAGTTGTCATGCTGTAGTAGTGACAGTTTGAATTGAAGACCTTGATGAAATAGTCACGCGTAAGTAAAAGTCAGTCATAAAATTTTATTGCAAGCTGGATTCAGAGGTTATTTATAACTCGTCTAGTAAACAGATGAGACATCAAAATAGAAAAGATTACGATCAAGTGCGCAGTTATGACAAAAGTATTACCACTCGAAACTGAGAAGCAACTGATCAATGAATCGTGTGCAGTATTTGAAGATACGCATTCAGCGATTTTTTAAGGTTTAGTTTTAGATTTCAACAAAATTTATGAGAAAAGTATCGGTTTTATAGACCTATTTTTACTAGTTAATTTTTCTATTTGCCAATATTAGTATATTTAACCCTTATTAATTTGTTATTTCCTAACATATTCTAAAGGATATTCCAAAATTAACACAATATTTGAACACGTCATCATTCGTACAGTAAAGAATTGGCAACCTTATTAAACATTTGACAGTTGATAGTTTAGGGTTAGTAAAAATGGAATGTTACATGATCGATGTTAAGTATTCAAAGTATAATAATTGATTATAGTTATTATTTTATTTTATTATTCATAGTTTATTCTTTGAATGGCAACATACTATTATTTTTTACTGTATGGCCACAGTGTTTTTAATTCTAATTAAGGAGGTTCCGTTTTCAAGCAAAAGTGAGCGTCGTTCGAATAAAACTGAAATCACAAGATTATGTTGTGGTTATTTTTGATTTATTTAATTTGCCTCAAAACAATGGTTTAATTTATAGGGTGGTGGTATCATCAAGCATTCTTTACGCATTACGTAACAACAGAACAAAGTGTTTTCATTGTTGAGCAATATTTCAAAAATAATGAAAGTAGAGCTGCCACAGTTCGAATATTTGAGAATTGGCCCCACAAATAGTGTTATTTAGCAACATAGAATTTTTATGGGATTATTTGAAGTCAAAAGTCAATGCCAACAAGTCAAAAAGCACGTGTGCATTGAAGGAGGAAATTCAACGCTGCATCAAAATAATTCAGTCACATTTATGCAAAATGGTCATGGAAAAGTTCGACAAAGGAGTACTTAAAAACTAGCAAAGCCGTGAAGACTATTAGCCCTATGTGCTATTCCATACGTATCTCTATCTTGAGTAATTTACGATTCAATAAAAATATAACAATTTAAAGGAAATAAAAATTGTGTTTTTTTATTTCATTCAAATCTTGCGATAACACGTTGTTCTATCGTGTAATGTTTCATTTTTGATAATCCAACACTATCAGTGGTCAAATGGTTTTTTAAAAGGATGTCTTAGCTTTTACTGCACATATGGTGGAAAATTTAAATTTTGCTTTAATTTTTTGTCATTTTTTATTTAGGAAATTTGGTTTTATTTCATACAACATAAGAATCTAAAGGAAATATGAGATTTTGGGTCTTAACTAATTGCTACTGATATCTTTATTAGAACTTTAAAAATGAAGCATGTACAATCAGATGAGAAATTGATCACTGTGTTAAGGACTCTTCATCCGAAGCCAAGTACAAGAAAGTAAGAAATATCGTGTCCCGGACGCCTTTTACATTTGCAAAGTCATGGATGTCAACGGTGGGTTGGGGTGGGGGGAGGCATCACATAATATCCCAAGCACTATTCAGCTTCGCTACATCACCTGTTATACACGAAGTGGATTTAGGTTTGGGAAGAGTATAGAACCTATACCCTCCGGTCGCGAAATTGCCACTTCAGCCGGCAACACACCATGCAGATGGCGTGTTACCGTGTTAAAATTGAACATGAATGTGGAAACTAGACACAATTGGTATGGCACGGAGCTCCCCATCGAATATTTAACACTTCTTATATTGAATACAGTAACACCACTTTGAGTAGGCACTACATGCGAAATCCAGCTGTCCAATCCAGCATAGATATGAGAGACAGAAAAGCAGCATCCACTTATTATTTTGTCGCAGTTTAAGTTATTTCGTGAATAAGGCTTTCGCCTAATAATCCAAATTTACATTGCCACGATTTAAGAAGAAATTTAATACAGTATTTCATAAAAATTCTTTTTATAATTTATTTTTAAGT
The DNA here is from genome assembly GCA_026289955.1 of Argiope argentata. Classification (NCBI taxonomy): domain Eukaryota; kingdom Metazoa; phylum Arthropoda; class Arachnida; order Araneae; family Araneidae; genus Argiope; species Argiope argentata. The sequence goes on from JAOUZG010012691.1 coordinate 9,094,103, forward strand.
AAAGGAATTTGGATAAATGGGCCTTCATGATGGTAAAATATTATCATCAATAGAGATAAAAAAAAGTTTGAAATTTTTTGATTTAGACAACATTCTAGCTCTAAGGTCACAGGCAAACTATATCTGTTTTCAATAGGACAAAATGCTTTGTGGGGATATATGGAGGGACCATGCATCCCCACATGGAGGGGCCATGTATCTTCTTCTTTTGATTCCATATACATAGCACAACAAATATAGATTTTGGGTTTCCGATTTTTTTAAACATCTGATTGGAATCACAAAAGAACAAATTTGAGTTCACGGATTAAGATAAGATTAGATAAATAAATTAATTTGAATTGCTTTCTATCATTATAACTTATAAATATATAAAGCTCAAAATCTTTTTCCTTAAAAAATGTATCACACAATTGTTTCAACAGTAAAAGTTTTCGTACACCAAAAAATTGTATAAAACGGAGTAAAATTATGTAGGTTGAAAAATTACAGTATTTAATTACAGCAAAAATAATAATTAAAAAAAAACTTTCAAAGACTGTAAATTTCGATACGACCAGTAATAAATAACATATAAAGAACCAAGAGTTTATTTAAAAAAACACTCTGAACATTCACTCAATAAAATTAAACTCTATTTAAAATTAAAATCAAAATTAATCACAACTAAATTAAAATCCGAAATATCAATTTAATTATATTTTTTAAGCAGTAGTTTATTGTTAGAAGCCTAAAAATATCGTCTAGCTATAAACATAGAGAAATAATTATAGCCTAAGATACGATAAGGAAGAGCTGTTAACTTGCATCATTAATTTTGTATCTAATGATTGATAAGCTATTAAGTGTTAAGAAGATAAATGATTAATAGCGGGATGATGGATATTTTTCACGTTAGCTAATTTTTTCTCTTCTTTTTCTTTCATTTCCAATTCCTCCCACTAGATGGCAAACCTGACTAAGGGTGTTCAGCGAATTAAAATAGAAATGAAATCAATATAATCTGAGGCACGCATCTTTTAGAGGCTACGTACACCCCTTTACTTTTCAATTTATCAAAATGCATGTCCAACGTTTCTTTTTCTCTCGTTTTTTTTTTTTTTGTTGTTGTTGTTGATGCTGGTCTCACTCATTATTGCAGTTTGAGACCTTTCGCCGTGAATGATAAATTAGTCTATTTCATAACATTTTATAGAATAATAAAAGAAAGCATTAAAAAAAATAACCACCGTTTTTCACTCTACATTTTTTTAAGATTAAGCGTTTTGAGATGAAGAATATAGATGATTGTTAAAATTTGGAATCTTAATTTGATAAGAAAATGTTCAGTAATTGTTTTTAAAATAATTTTTTTATTCGTTTTATATCTGTGAAAAGAAATTGTTAGAATATAATCAATACTGGAATTCGTGTAATATCTATTCTCTATCGGCAAAATATCAGAAATATTTTCCCCAGGACTTTCTCAATTAATTTCATGAATTTGCACATTTCTATTTGCTTCATCGGATATTGAAGAAAAGAAAGTACATAATTTTAACTCATTACATTTTGAATTTGACCAATTTGTTCCAAAAATTCGATGTAAATATACAATTTGTGTGGAAGGACCACAAATCAAAATTTCATCTGTATAGTTAGTTTGAGTATAATTAGTTAATGTATAGTTGGTTTGAATATAGTAAGTTAGTGTACAGTTAGTTTGAGTATAGTTAGTTAGAGTTTAGTTAATTAGTGTATAGTTAGTGTAAAGTTAATTAGTGTATAGTTAGTTTGAGTGTAGTTAATTAGTGTATAGTTAGTTTGAGTACAGGTAATTAGTGTATAGTTTGTTTGATTATAGTTAGTGTATAGTTAGTTTGAGTACAGGTAATTAGTGTATAGTTGGTTTGATTATAGTTAGTGTACATTTAGTTTGAGTAAAATTAGTGCATAGTTAGTTTGAGAATAGTTAATTAGTGAACAGTTAGTTTGAGATTGTGTCTACATGAGACATTGAGACATATAGTCTTTCTGTTAAGGAATTCGACCGAAAATTCGTTGAATATCTACAAATTTGATGCAAGACCATAACAGATTTCATTTATTTAGTTTATCCTGTTTTAGAGCTAGTTTACATTCAGATGGACAGACAGACTGTATCACCGTTAGAAGATTTCATCAATGGTAATACAGATCTAAAATTTTAATATGAAGTCCAAGTGTCAAAATTTATTTATTTAAAACGCAACATTTTTGACGTGACATTTATTCATTTAAAACGCAACATCTATTGAGTTCTCATATACATTAATAGATGCTCTTTCTTTTGAAGATTTTATATAAAAGGTTCATACAAATTTCCTGATTAATTGAGGCGATTAAACAGTAGGTTAAACACTATTTATTCAGTCGCCTTAATTTAAAAAGAAGGTGTCTAGGCTTCTCCTTTGTGAAAAATACAAGCGGAATAATATTTATATTTTGTACACATTCGTTCCTATGTACACATTTTCGGTTTCAGAAAGGAAATAAAAGCTCACATTTCGGTCGATGAGGAAAATGGCTTTTCGGTGCAGATAATTTGCAGATTATTGGAACTATTCCGGATTCTTTTGCATATGTAATTGTGCATGAAAAAATTATCTTTGAACAAGGTTTTTAGTGATTATGTTACAAATTTAACCATGGAACATTACTCGTCAAACTTTTTTACCTCAGAAATAATAAGGCTTCAGCTGAGCGAAAGTATTTTTACAGATTTGTGAAGTGGTCCTTATACTATTACAAATCTTCGATGAATGATTCTGCGTTGGCAAAAGCACACGATTGAATATTTTGATAGATGAGTTTGAATTTCATCTCAAAATTGAAAACATTGTTACAAATTGCGCATAAAATTAATTTTTTTTAAATTAAAAAAAGAAGAAATGACAAATTTAAAAATGATGTCATAAAATATGTATTTTTGAATTTTTAGATATCGTAAAAATCACTAATGAGTGACAATAGTTTTGGAAGTTATGAATATCAATTTCTGTAAGCAAGTCATAATGACTATACATCTGATGGTAGTTTTTTGTTCTAAATAAAATTCTGTTTGACCTTTTTATATTTTTAAGTTGTTACATTTCCTTTTCTACGAGTGAATGAATTTTTGGAGAAGTGGGAGAACCCGTTTTCGAACACTTTTAATAATATTTTGAAGTCCTATCAATTAACTAAGCGAATTGTCGAATGAAATGGAGTTATAAAAACGTTCAATGAATCAGTCTGAAATTCGTAAGATAATTTATTTACATTTGACTGTCGTTATTCGATAATAATTAGAAGAACGATTTCTATGCCATATGCTTTAGAGCTATATATACATATATATATATATATATAT